>PVJO010023527.1:0-25977 GCA_004026905.1 Hystrix cristata | reverse complement strand
TCATACTACACTGTCACAGAAATCCTGGTAATCAAGAGGTCATCTCACTGCAGAGGGAGCTTTGTGTCTCTCTGGGAATCAGTTCCTAGGTAAGGGCAGAGGTGAGTCTATCGCAAAGCTGAAGAATCCTCACCTGCCCTGGGCCTAACGTATTCCCTGAGATGAGGCTCAACAAGACGTGGACCTGAACTAGGAATAGCGTGTGGCTAAGGCTGGCTGGCAAGCGAACGTGACCTGGGGGAATGGCCTGCACCTGACGTCAGCTTGAGGCGTGATTTTCAAGCACGAGCCCTCACCTGGGCAGCAGGAAGTTCTCGTGAGTTTCCACGAGAACTCCGTTTGATAAATAGTAGCAACACCTGAAGCAAGCGCTTCTCCTCTACAGCAAGGGGCCCTCTTTCCCGCGCCACCGGGGAGGAGCTCTTCCTTTTCTCTCCCCCGTGGAAGATGGTGACGGCGAACCCAGCCCCGCTGCCGTCATGCCCTTCTCGTGGTAAGCCCTACTGTGCCTTTTAGGCCCAGTGCTCATTTTACTGTTTCTGTCGTTATGCTCAATTTTATTGCTATGCTTAATTTTCCTTTTTTTTCTTTTTGCTGTATTTTTTTTTTAAATAATTGTGTTTTATTAGAGTAGCAGAAGAAAGTAAGTAGAAGATGTTAGACATAACCTCATCCTTGATTTTTTTAAAATTTTATTTTAATGGTACATTTTAGATATTGGTAACACATTGGTAACATATTGGTAATATCACAGGGAATTTGTACATGTACATGATATATCTTGTTGCTTCTTTTTTCCCGTTCCCCTCCTCTCACCCCCTCCCCTCCTCCCTCCCTATTTACAAAAACTTTGTTTCCATTTTTTCCTTCCATTTCTTATTTCTCTTGACCCTCCGTTCCTTTCCCCCCCCTTGTTCCCTTTCCCATTTGGACATTTTCTTCCCTTTCCCAATATAATACATTTTAGTCTTTATTTACACTTCAGTTTCTCACACCAGAGAAACTATGTGGTATTTAAATATGTGTGTCCAATTTATTTCACTTAAGAGTATGGTCTCAAGATGCATCCATTTACCTAGGAATATCTCAAGCTTATCATTCTTAATGGCAGAGTAGTACTCCGTTGTATAAAAAACCCACATTTTCTTAATCCATTCTGCTGTTGATGGGCATTTGGGCTGCTTCCACGATTTAGCTATTACAAACTGTGCTGCTATAAACATGGGTGTGCATATATCCCTGCAGTATAATGATTTTAATTCTTTTGGGAAGATACCAAGAAGGGGAATAGCTGGGTCAAATGGAATCTCTAGTCCTAGTTCCCTGAGGAATCTCCACACTGATTTCCATAGCAGTTGCACCAGTCTACTTTCCTACCAACAGTGGAGAAGGGTTCCTTTTTCTCCACAGCCCCTCCAGCATCTGTTATTGGCTGATTTGTTGATAATAGCCATTCTCTCTGGAGTGAGGTGGAATCTCAGGGTTGTTTTAATTTGCATCTCTCAATGGCCTGTGATGTTGAACATTTTTTCATATGTCTATCTGCTGTTTCTACTTCTTCATCTGAGAAATGTCTATTCATTTCTGCTGCCCACTTTTGGATTGGGTCTTTAAATTTGGGGCATCTGGTGTTTTTGAGTTCTTTATATATTCAAGATGTTAGTCCTTTGTCAGAGGAATAGCTGGCAAAAATATTTTCCCACTCTGTGGGTTGTCTCTTCACTTTGTTGGTAGTTTCTTTTGCTGTGCAAAAGCTTTTTAACAAGATCGGGTCCCACTTGTTGATTCTTTGTGATATTTCCTGGGCAACTGGGGATTTGCTGTATTTTTAAACAAAACTTTGGAACTACTTTTTGTCCCCCTCATTCAATTCTTTGCTGGAGGAGGGAAAGAACCCAGTAATATCGGAACCCATCCGATAAAAGACCTGCTCTTGGGTCAAGGTCTATAAGTTTTGATAACTTTATGAAAAGCTTATCTGCTTAATAGGAGAGCTGTGGGCATGCTTGCTAAGCATGGGTCTGCGGTGGTGGTGTCTGAGGAAGTGGTCATGAGAGAGAGTTACAAGGAGAAGTTCACAGCTGAGACCTTTGCACCCAAGGCTTGCAGAGCTGTTTGCTGGCGAGGCCAAGGGCTGCAGCCTGAGATGGGCCACTCCACAGAGCTCAATTTAAGAGAAGCAAGAATGCCCCGAGTGGGTTCTGAAGGGATCAATTACTCACCTTTCCTGACATGACGGGTAGTGCACTGTTGAAGTGGAGTGTGGTTAGGACTAGAATAGTCGCCTCTTAGTTACTTTTCTCTCATTGCTGGGACAAAATACCTGACACCCAAAGTTAGGGGAAGAAAGGTTTATTTAGCTTACAGTTTGTAGAGGTTTCAGTCCACAGTCAGCTGGGTCCAAGGCAGGGTGGCCTGGCAGACAGGCAGAAGGCAGCAAGGTAAGCAAGAGATGCAAGCAAGCAAGCTAACCAGCTTCTTCCTGTATTTTATATCTTATCCAGGCTACCTGGCTTTAGGGTGGGCGGTACTCCCGCCCTTAATCCTAATACCCTTAATCCTAGCGTCACATCCTTGATCCCAGCAGAACCCTGCCAAAGCAATCAGGGGACTAATTTAGTAATCACACACTCTAGATCCAGCTATCTCTTACCACATGAGGCTTTGGGGGGACATCTAGACACAAACCATAACACCTCCTGAAAACAGCCTCTGCCCACTGCAATATCCTAGCTTCAGGCGTGAGAGTCCCTTTTGGAGGCGACCTGAAGGCTAAGCAACTCAAGCCTAAGAGGTCATGAGGTCTAAGCCCCTTGCTAGGTAGATGTGTCGCTGAACACGCTTGCTGGAGGTCACACATCCAACCTGGAACCGATCTTCTGATCCTCACTGCCCCCACCCCCGCCGTGGGTTTGCGTTAATGCCTGAAAAATAACCACAATGAGATGGAGATGGCCTATCAGGATCTGCTGGACCAAATGGGAAGCCATTCAGCTTTAGGAGCCAGCTCCCACCTGGGGATCTGCCAGTGCTTCTGCGCCCCTGGAGCTAAACATCCCCTGTGTGCCTGCCGTGGCAGTAAGCCGCAGAGCGAGCCTGGTGGGGCCTCATCAGCTCTGAGTTCCTCCCTGCTGTGTTCTCACCATTGCCAGTCACAGAAATGTGATCCGGTATGGACAGCGCATTTCTGCGGTGTCACTCAGGGAGAAAGCCAGGGTCTTCCTGGAGGGCTGGGATTTTTGTTGTAGGATGACAACATGACAGGGAATAAGGATTGCTGGATGCTGAGTCCCAGGGGCAGCCGAGTGGAATGTCCTCTGCCGGAAGGGCCATGAGAAGCCGGCCTGCTAATGGAGAGTGAGAGGCCGTCTCACTCTCCATTTTTTATTTTTTATTTTGGAAGAAGGATCTCACTAAGTCACTATGTTGCCAGATTGGGTGTCGGTGTCCCAGAGTCCTGGGATGACAGGCATGTAAGGACTGCTCTGGACAAAGAATATGCTGGACCCTGCAGGGGGCACGAGCAAGAGAAGATCTTGGCCACCTTCTGTATCCAGTCCCAGCTGAAAGCAAGCGCATTCCATGTTGGAATTGTTAGAAGGCTCTTTGTTTTAATGTACATACCCAATCTGTTTCCAAAAAGACTTTGTTGATCAAGCATTTACTTGCAATTTTACCTTTTGCCAACAGCTGGCTTCATAAATGTCAATTTAATCTCAAATACCCCAGAAAATGATTTCAATAACGTGGTTGGACAGCAATATCAGGTTTCCAAAGCTCTCTTCAGGTAAAGGAGAGGAACAAGGCAAGCAGCATCTACCCAGCATCTTTGCACTGATGTGTGCACACACTCTCCAGGGAGTGTGCTTGGCTTTCTCTGGGGAGCAAGTGACGCGGGTGCAGATAAGAAACTGAAGGAGAGAGAGAGAAAATTATGATTCTGTTCTGCCGGACAAAGGCTCCAGCCTCAGGAGCAATAGTTGCTCCTTCCACAGCTTGAACTTCAGATTTCTTCCCACGTCTCCTGTGTCCGCCTCAATGTGGGAAATACGTCATGTCTGATGATCTCTCGGAGTTACTAACCACATGAACAGAGCGTGGGCCTCACTGATTTTCAGACCTGGGATAAGTTCTAAGCGCTTAACCAACTCAGAGACACGTTTCACCACGCATTACAGAACTAGAGGTATTTATTATTATTATTATTATTTTTTAACCAAGAACATGTATTGGTACATTGTCCATATATTGATCACATTTAACATGTTTGTTTTGTACCTGTACATGGTGTCTCTTGGTTCTCCCCCCTCTACCCTCCCCTCCCTTCTGTTCCCTCCATCCCTATTTACAGCAGGTTTATTTACAATTCTCGATGATTTCCCTTTCCCCTTTCTTTCAGAACTAGAGGTCTTAACATCTAGCTGTCCGGGTTCTCGGAAGGCGCTAGCTGGCTAAATGAGATCCTGGTGATTCCAGTGACTGTGAGAAAGAGGCAAGCTGGAGATACTAATCAATGAATGATCAGTGAGGAGCAGATTGCCCTGTGATTACAGCCCACAGGGAGGTGTCCTGAGCAGGACCCGTAATTGTATCATCCCTGGGAGAGCAGTAAGACCCCAGAGGATGTGGAATTTGCTCTACAAATGTTGGCTGTTATAATTTTCTTTAGTTAATTAAAGCTGAATGGTTTATGAGGCTTCATATGTTTCATCTGCATCTTTCACACATGAATGTAGAAAACTTCAGAGAGCATTTCAGAACATGCTTCCATAGCAGTTCATTTGTAAATTCAAGTGCGCTTGACTCTTGAAGTCTAATTCGCATTCTTTCAAGGCCTTGTTGGAGCAGAAGAGGGAGATTCTCGGCGCAGAGAGGGTTAGTGAGCAATGCTGAAGGCTTGGAGTTAGGACGGGACTTCTGGTTCAGTCTTGCTTACACACACACACACACTCACATTCACACACACATGTGCATAGACACCCCACCCTCTTCTTTCTGTGGAGCTGTGTCTTCTGATTGGAAATTCAGGTCTTGCCAAAGTTTTACTCCCAATAGGACAGAGATCCGAGAGGTAACTTGCGCCAGAGGACGACTGGGGCCTCTTCCAACGTCTCTGTGTGGATTTATCTATGAGTCTGCAGGGCCAGTGAGCAAGAAACTACCAACTGTTTTTGTCTTATTAGGAAATAAAGCGAAAGAACAAGGAAAGTAATTCAGATTTTTTCACTGAAATCTGAAGTTCCTTCTTTTGGTCTTGCCAGCAGGGGAGAGAGAACGGGAAGCCCTGGCAGGGGCTGCCCTCATTCACCTCCCGGCTCCTCCTCCCATCCTTGCCCCACGCCCCCTTCTCCACTTCATTTCTAGTGTTGCTCCCCAGAAGCAACTCCTGCTAGCAACAATAGTCTGTGCACATACAAACATGCGATTCTGTAACGTTTATTTATAAACAACAGTCAACATACACATCGTAACCTAATTCTCACGTATTTTATGCTGTGGTTTTTTGATGGAGTATATTCCAAAGACTATAGAAGGAAGTACTCTAGTCACAGCTACCCCTTAGCATGATTCTTACTCTGTGGACCAAGATTGTTTTGCTAACTATTTCTGCTGTGAGCTGGAAGGTCCCAATCTGGCTTTCCTTGTGGAAATTGAGGAACAGAGCAAGATGCTCCTTCAAGTTGCATCACTGATTCATTTGTTGGAAAGAAATTTGAACGGCAACCAATTTATCCCCCCGCCTGAAGTCTACATTTATTTGTGCAAGAGCAGGGCTGGGAACCCAAGGCCCTGACTTCTCTAACCTCAGAGTTTTGCCAGAAGCCAATATTGTTGTTTGTTGCTTACTGTTTTCTTTTTACTGTATGTGGCCTGGGAAACCCCAGAGCAGAAGCAAGGTAGCAGTTTGTACTTCTGTTAGCTTTTTGGGTGGGGAATTTGTAGGAACTATCTGGCCAGAATAATCAAGTTTCCCTTTTACTAATAGCAAGAGACTGGCTCTTGTTGCCAGTGGATGCCCTGAGTTGTGAAGCAGGCGCATAAGAAACGGTTTTGGGATAAAGATGGGGGGAGAAGAGAGTCTATACCTGGAGCAAAATCAGAGCGACCTTAAAGGAGGCGAACTGATGGTGCTTGGTGAAAGAAAATAAATCCATGATCTCCCCACTGAAGTTAATAGTGATAAGGAATGTTGCTACACCAGCTGTGTGCCCAAGGAGCCTGGGGTGCTGCTGTGGAAAGATCTAAAGTTATATTCATTCCAAGAACTGACTTGTAAACCAAATTGTAACATTGTAATCTGTTTAGGACGGATAGATTCTCAGCAAATGGCGAATTCTGCAGAATGATGCTCAATGTTCCAAAAGCAAAGCTTTTCATGATGACCCCCAACCTTGGAGCTAGCAGAAGTGCTGGGGGACTGCTGTCCTTGTCATTTGCTTAATGACTGAGGCTTAGAAAAGGGAGGCCGGAGTGAGTCCATCCTGCCTCCTGGAAGCCAGAGCCCAGGCTGGGCAGAGGAGGATGTGCTTGGCATCCACAAAGTCCTGTTCAGTTAGAACCCATCAGGGTGTGGCTTAAGACCTCTTAAGAGGTTTCTGTTTTGCCAAGTAGGGGAATAACCTCAGAGGAAATGAGTTATCTCCTGAATGCCTCGTTTGTGAAAGCCTGTTTACATGTCGACAAAGTAGGGAACAGAGACTATGGGTGATCGGGCGTATGATGTGAGCGTGCACTGCCGCTACATGGCAGACCTCAAACTTGGACCCAGGTCCATCTGACTCCAAAACTCATGCCCTTTCCACTAAATTTTGTTTACTTCATGATGTCACTGGGGTGAAGGGAAGAAAGAAATTTCCTAGCAAAGCTTTTAAAAATGGGAATCCAAATCTTCTGGCAATTATATTATTCCTATTTCTAGAAATGAAGTTTTCAAATTATTATAACATCTGTGATGGAATACATCCTCTTCTTTCATTCAACAGAAGTATAGAATGTGGTCCACACTCATAAAGTCCTAACTGTTTGGTTGGATAATAAGGTCAGGACCTGTAAAAACAGTATCTCAGCATTCCAGAAAGCTGAGGCAGAAGGATTGCAAGTTCGATCCCAGCCTGGGCAGCTTAGTGACTTAGCCAGGCCTGGTCCCGAGATTAAAAAATAAAAGGGGACTGGTAATGCAGCTAAGTGCAAAGGCCTTGGGGCTAATCCCCAGTACTGCAAGTAAATAAGTGAATAAATGAATGGAACCGGGTCATGTGGCGTGATGAAGGGCGTATTTGTGTGGTTTAGACTGTATGAGCAGACAAAGAACGCAGAGTGGAAGAAACGAGGACTGTCATAGCTCGGAGAGCTGGAAGGGGCCTGCGTTCGTGGCATCTTTTCCATGGGGAGGGCCGGGCTTCCTAGAGAGCAGAGCATGAGGCAAATCTTAAGTTTCATGGGACGTCCAGTTCCAGGGCAGTGAGAGCAAGGGAAGCAGAAAGAGGCAGGGCAAGAGGGAGTTGCGACGGCCGAGGAAGGAGATGAACGAGAGGAGATGGATTACTGAATTGGCCGGAGCGTTTCCTTCAGGAAAAGTTGCAGTAGGTTTCATGGTCACACGGGCTGTCCTTGGAGAGGCCCCACAGGACACGGTGTCCCAGAATATCCTACTGGGGAAAGGCAGAGACATTCATTTCCTCTCCCTCCTATGTCGTAGCTCTCATTGGTCCATGGTCTCCCGTGAGGTTAACTCTGCTGCTTTTCTAGACCATGAATACAGCCACCATGAGGCAGCTGCTGGGAAAGGTGGCTTCCTGTGCTGCAGTTCAGCCTTCATGGAAGCGTGTCAGTGCGGGGAGGGCCCAAGCCTGCTGGGCCCATTCTGCCTGGGCATCGGAGCGGCTGGGGTGCCCATCAGAGTGGCGGCAATGGGGGCCTTGTTGGAGCTGGCACTCTCCTTGTTGGAGGCCGAGGGGACATCTGTGCCTACAGAGGATGTGGTGGCACCCAAGGCACTGGGCAGCAGTGGGGGTTTCCATGAGTAGGCGACCAAGCGCACAGGGACAGGAAGGGTACAGTGAACCTGAAGAGGCATGTAAATTGCATCTGATACAGAGCTTTAAGAAAAAGTGATGGACACTTAAATTCAGGTAATTTCAGGAAAAAGTCTGTTCACAAAGTCATTGTTTCTGGAGACAGCTGTGTAGCAGAACTGTGGGGCTAATTTGGTGTCAGCAGCAGAGCTGTTGCCAACTTCAGGCTGGAGGCCTTTAGGGAGGGAGCAGGACATTGACGAAGAAGAGGTCACTTTGGGTGGAACCATGCTTTTTATTGGAGACAACCCACCCCCGGCAATCTCACTAAGATGGAGTTGGAGAGCTAAGAGCCATGACCAGAACTAGAGAGCAAGTGTCCGATGAGATGCTAGAGGCAGGGCAGCCTCCTGGGGTTGGAGCTGATGGAAAAGTGGGGGGAATGGAGCCAGAGGGGCACAAGGAAGATGTCTAGCACAGGCTCTCAGAGAATGTCAAGTCCAGGGCCTACATACTGATGTCATGGATAATAAATTAATTGAGAGACAAAGTTGCCCACTCAGGATTATTGCACTGAGAGCAGCCTTTGCAGGGTGCTAGGGTTTCGCTCTGCCATTTCCCCTCAAAGGCCCACGTGAAAAGCCTCAGTGCCCAGCCTGTGGTGTTACTGGGAGGCGGTGGAACCCTTAGGAAGTGGGGCTAGTGGGAAGAAGTTAGGGCATTGGAGGTGTGGCCTTGAAGGGGATATATTAGGGCATAGGCCCTTCTGTCTGGTTTGTTTCTCAACTGCCGTGAGGTAAATGGGTCTTCTCTACTGTGTGCTCTAGCCATGGTGTACTGTGGTGCCTCAGGCCCAAGGCAACAAGACCAAGAGACCATGGACTGGCACCTCTGCAACTGTGAGCCATAATAAAACCTTCCTCCTTGAAAGTTGATTGTCTCAGGTATGCATTTTTTCACAGTGATGGAAATTTAATGTGAGGGTAGCTCAAGTGTGGCTGTGCAGGGGGAAGGGAAGGAGGGTGGGCAGATGTCCAGGAGCAGGAATGAGCAAGGCACATTGTGGAATGTCGAAGGGGGTGGCCATGACCAGAAGAAGGTGAAGAATTGTGAGAAATGCTGGTAAGTGGGTGGAGTCATACCTTGAATGACCGGAAAATAAAGCAGGTCACTGTCCCCTTGGTGTGGCAGGAAAAAGGTTGCTATTAAGTTTCGAGATAAAAGCAGAAGGAAATAAGATCAGCCTTAGAAGACCAATAAATTCACCTTAGACCAAAGGGTAGTCAGACTCCCAGAGTTATCTAGGAAGCTGTTAAATAAATAAAGAAATGGAGGAGTGCAAGCCTGGATTTTGATTGTGGTTGATGATACAGTCAAAAGATGTTTTTCAAAAGAAAACTTGGTAGAAGATGCAAATTGCTAGATGTGAGAGTGAAAGAGAAAAGTGAGTCGATGAGAAACAAGCTTTAAGTCTTGATGAGTGGACAGAAAGAGAAGTGGTCATCTAGGACAGGATGGGGAGTGAGGTGATGGTGGGTTTTGGTGGGACATGTTAGGCCATCTCTCATCTTGCTGTGCACACAAGGTTAATCTTGAGAGGAACATAGAGCAGTGGTATCCATGGGTAGGGCACGGGTCCTCTGCCATGTAGTTAATAAGGGGTACGTAACTAAGGATAACACAAAAATAATAATGAAGGGCTGGGGGTGTAATTCTGTGGCAGAGCAAGTACTCAGCACGCACGTGATCTTGAGTTCCATCCCTGGCATAAACAATAATAAAGGAAACCATCCGGCTTTGTAATTGGCTTTAAAATCTGCCAGAAATTATTCCTCAAGATTCCTGAACATGAAATTCTGGAATCAAATCTCTCCTGCTAAGAAAAATGCAACATATTAGCAATGGAATAGAAAATCTAAGAACTACTGATAAAATCCATCAAGTGAAAATAGATTAAGAAAAGCAAACCTCAGCAATTTTTATAACATTATTGGTACTTAATTATCATTTGAGCCAAAGGAAACGTTTGTTTCCGTGGCTATGGGGCAAGTATATCATGAGCAAACAAAGGCACTTTTTGGTGCCAGTAGGAGTAGCTTCAAATTCCACTCCAGTGTTGGAGGAACTTGTAAATGTTAAACAGACTGTTTTTATAGGGGATGGTTTTATTTCACACACACTTCCAAAAAACTCAAAATTAATCAATTTGTCTTATGGGAAATTACATCAAGCTGAAAATAGTGGTAAATGCTAACAGAACATTATTAGTGTTTCTAATATTTCACACAGTTGTTAAATAGTTGAAATGAGCAGATTTGCCCATATTAAAGAGGAGCAAGTGAAAATAATCACATGGGGGCCTTTTTCCTATCTGTAGAAAGATTTTTGGCTGAGTATCCCAAATATCCACTGGAACAATTGGGTACGGATGGGCTGAGCATAAACCCCTGATGTGTTCAAGCAAATAACAACATCACAACCCTGTCCAGGGTCCACAGTGTGTTCAGCAAGGTGGAGGAAACTGATCTAAGTCCTCATCGGTGCCCTCTGCAGACACTCTCTGGGCCGTTGCAGAGTTTACACTCTTGGATGTATTACTCATGTGAGATATTTTTGGAACTATGGGAAAAGTTTTACTCATCTTTTGTCATTTCACCTCATCCATGAAAAATGCTGAATAATGTAGGCAATAAATAGAAACTCTTTCCCAGATAATTCCAAGTGCTCATTATGAAGCTGTGTGTACCCCAGAGAATGACTTTGGCAAATTAATCCCAAGCCTCATGGTTGACAGTTTGATTTCTTCTGTGTGCTATTTTTATTTTCTAAGTTATACTGTTTTTCTTGGATGAAGTTTTAGAGGAGGTTAATCAGACACAAAATTTCTGCAAGCACCTGGGATAAGCCTTCAACAATTTATGGTAAATACTGTGCTTTGAAATTGTTCCTTAGAGATGTTTGCACAAAAATTACAAAGGCCTTTAACTCTGCTGTAATGAAATATAAACTAGTGACATTTATGAAGAAAATAAAATCCGATTACTTTTACCATTTCTTGTGCCTTTTGAGGCATATTTTGTTTTTTGTTTGTGTTTTTTATTCTTAGTATATGTTTTCCATACATAATAATTGTACTTGGTGAATTAGTACATCCACATTATCACATCTTGGTCATTTTTATACCTTCTTCCCTTGTCCCACCCCTCTCTTTCTGGCTGAATTTTGAAGAATATAAATGACAAAAGACACTTGCCTTACATTGCCAGTAGGAGCTCAGAGTGATGAGTTTAAATGCCCTACTCATTTTCTCCAAGAACTGGAGACTCATTCCAAAGGAATATATCCAATGATATTAATGTGTTCTCATAGTCTGCTGTTTTACCTGATTTTTGCAGACATGTAAAAGTTTTTATCAAATATAAAAGAAATCCATGATGAATTTTCTGGAGAAGATGTTTAAAAGACTTGAATGTGAAGAAAGTCACTGGAATCAATTTCAAAGAAACAAAAATACGGAAAATATTGCAAATTTTGGAATGATGAAATGAGATTTAAGAAAATTTCTGCTGTCTTATTTGTTATCTCTTGTCTCATGTGAAAGAAACTTTTGAATTTAAAAGTAATAGAAACTGTTTCTCGGTTGATTCTGAGCGAAGTTGGGCAGGCCTGAGCATGTTATCTACTGCACGTTAATATGCAAAGAGCAATTATCACAAAGTCATTGACAGCTTTGCAGGAGTTATAGCCAGAAAGTGGAAACTAATTTATTACTCTTTCTTTACTGAAAGAGAAAAACATTTGTAGTTTTTCCTCTCTCGAAAATAATGTAACTAAAATGAATCATTTACCTTTTTTTTCTACTGTAATATTTTATTTTTTATTTTCTATACTGGCATGATTATGTCTAGTAAAAGAGTATTTTTATTGTCTGAGTTTCCTTTCTGACCATAACTATTATGTGTCTCTTCATGACTACAGCTGAAAATAGTTTTGTCACAGCAAAGAAAGGAAGTATTTAAAAACGATCTGCTCCAGTGGTTAATTGTGTTAGCTGTGCCCTGTGAGAGTGTTTTCTTTGTAATTGGTGCTAAGAGGCTTTTGTTCTGGTAAGAAAGTCAAGAAAGTAGGCAACTTCTTAATTCTTGATCAAGGTTTGAGTCTAGAGCTCGAACTCCTCTTGCTTACCTTTCCCCAGATCCTGGTAGATTAGTGTGTCACAAAGCTCATGCATCCTGGAGGTTACTATATTTGCCTCGAATGAATGAATGAGCACACTTCTCTCTGGCAAACCCTGTTTTGCAAAAGGTGTATGTGGATTCTTAAAAGCACTGAGAAAATTTAAAAATATACTGAAAAAGGAGCAAGAATGAGATGGATTATTAGTGTAGTATTTCCAGATATTTATGAACTTTGGCATGAGTTTTACTATGTTGGTTGTCCACAGTCTGGTTAGCAAGAAATTATAAACCATGAAAACAGGGTGTTTCCTGAGAGAAAAAGATTTAATTTAAGAGGAAGCATATGGTCGAGAAAGATGACAAAATAACAAGAGCTGCAAGGAGTCAAAAGTCACATAGCCATGGAGGGATACCACTTTTCCCAAATACATGTGGATCACCCATTCATATTTTAGCTCTTTGACACCAACACCTTGACAGAAACAAGGTTTAGGGATGTACGACACTGGTGAAAAATCTAATAGAACTTTCAGGACAAACGTTCGATTGTAGATCCATTGCATCTGACCCAAACAGCACAACTTCTCCAGAAGGGTGTTTTTTACTTCCTTCCTCTTCTGTGCTGGCAATTAAGAACTGAGTTGGGATAACTAAAAAAGGTCTGAGAAAAAGAGGAAGCGTTTGAAAATGCTCAGGGTGAGTTTTCAGCAGAGTTTTGGTGAGTGTGTGCCCCGTGGGTTTCTCTTCATGCTTCCTCCTGCCGGGGCTCCCCACTCCTTGGAGAAACAAGGGCAGCCCAGGTAGTCCACAGGGCCTCTTTTGCTGATGTGAAACATACCATTGGAATGTTTCTCATGCTCATTGTAAGTGCTCCAGGGAGTGTGGAGTGACTGTGGGTGACTCAGGGTGCATAAACATTGCTAGTCACGTTTGGGGAGAGCTTTGTATTTTGATACTATTTCCTTTTTAAAGACTTGTTTTATTTTTAATTGACACATCGCAACTGTACATATTTTTGAGTTACAGCATGGTGGTTACTTGTGTGTGTACACTGGGTAATGATCAAAAGTGAGTAATTAGCATGTCTGTCATCTCACAGATTTATCATTCTTTCCTGATGAGAACATTCACAGTCTTCTCTTCCAGCTATTTTGAAATATACAACATATTATTAATTATAGTCACTCTGCTGTGCAACAGGAGGCTAAAATTTATTCCCCCTACTTAACTGTAACTTTGTACCTAGTGATCAGTCTCTCCCCAGCCCTCCTGCCCCCAAACCCTCCTCAGCCTCAGGTAACCCCCAGCCTACTCTAGTTCCATGAAATCCATCTCTTTGTAGTCCACACGTGAGAGAGGACACATAGAATTTGTCGTTCTGTACTTGGTTTGCTTCACTTAGCACAATGCCCCTCATTTATATTCTCACAAATGACAAGATTTTATCCTTCTTGATTTGCTATTATTCCTAATAGGACCTGCTAGGCAGGTCAGATTGGGACTTGGATTATAGGCCTGAATATAAATAGGAACTGGAAAAAGAAAAGAGAGTGAATTACGTAGAAGAAACTAGTCAATTAGCTTCCGGGAGCACTTCAGCTTGTACAGAGGGGAGCCAAAGGGAACTATGATTCCTGCGACATTATTACAATTCTGAAATATTAGTAACAGCAGGAGAATGATTAAGTGAATCATGGTATAGCCACTTACAGATTTTATCTTGCCAAAAGATTACAGTTTGGGGAGTTCATAATGATTAGAGGAAGGGCCTGATCCGTGCTGTATGGCTGCAGCTAGAGTTTTCTGATTGGCAAATCATGTTATGTTCAAAATGAAGTCTTCCATGCTCTTGGGATAAAATACAAACTCAAAACCTGGCTGACACAGTCCTTTAAGGCCTTTGAAGCTTAACCTTGAAACCTTCCTGGGCCTCCTCCCCTAAGGCTGACCAGGCTGCTGTCTCGGCCCAGAACGGCGTTTCCTTGTGGACCTGGTGGGTCCCTCACTTCCCCAGAACTGGGGTCCGGGCCCCGCCCACTGGGAGAAGCCCTCCCTGGCTCCCTCCTTGGCTCCCTCCCCAGGCTACACCAAGAACTGTAGAACTGGGTGCTTTCTGCACACTCACACGGCTGCCAGATTTCTCCCAGCCCTGCACCCAGGCGCCTCGGCGGAGAGGAGCAGGGCATCCCCAGGCCTCATCGATCCTTCACCCACACAAATGCTCAGGGAACACTGCATGAGTGTTACAGGGCAAAGACAGAAAGTCAGCAATTATATGTGTGACATGATTGTGAAGTTTTTTTAAAGATTATTTTTTGAGCAACAAAAAAGAAATTGTGGACAACAAAATACTAATGTTTTCATTGGCGGTTTTCTATTGCAGCTGTGTATTATTTTTGCAATTACCAAGAACCAATTTGTTATTTTAAAAATGCAACAAAAAGAGGAAACTATCTGAAGTCTGCTTTGCTGTTGAGAATAGTGTCCCAAGTATACTGCCTGTAGAAGTGCTTTGAGAAAGAAAAATCAAAACAGGGCGGGTAATCTTAGGGTGAAGGGAAGTTCCATGTGTATAAACTACCCATGTGCAGACCGTAGCTCACAGAGGGGAAACGAAACAGGCTGGGTCCAGCCGCCTGGGGGACAGGAAGGGACCACCCCGGGAAAGAAGGTGAAGCCTGCAAGAGCGGTTGGAGGCAGGAAGAGGGATGAGGGAGAGAGGAGGAGTAGGTGGACGCTGAAGAACTGGGAAGGGGGTGCTGAGGAAGTCGTTGGGGGTGACTCAGAGAGAATCAAAGGGCAGCCAGGAGCAGATGACCGCCAGTGCCAGGAGGATGACTTTGCTTGGTTCAGATGCAAGGTGACAAGGAGGCAGGCGGTGGGGTCCTGAAGAAATCCAGTAGTGGCTGCGCCAAGGTGCAGGTGTGCATGGGGCGTGGATGGCAAGGGAACGAGGCCCTAGATAAAGACCCCGAGAGAAACTCGAAGGACAGCGACAGCTCAGCCGCCGGGAACGTCAGAAGGTATCCAAAGATGAGCTGGCGGAGTCAGAAAGAAGGGTGTCAAAGGTGAAGGAAACATACCCACATGACGAAACCCAACTGAAAGTTGGTGTGCGTGTGACTAAGCCTGTGAGCAAGGAGCGAGGCCCGGCCCTGGAAGAACGGAGAACCGGGCGGGCACGATGGCTGTTGTGTTAGAAGAAACTGGGTGGAGGTGCGTGTGAGGGACAGCTTCTGGCTTACTTGGTGGTAGGCGGAGCAACAATGCAATGGCAGCTTGCAAAGACCTTCCTAAAGTAACAAAACAACCGCAAACAGCCCTGCGCACCAGGCAGGAGGAGGAGGAGGATGCCGGCAGGGTGGGGGTGGGAGCCCCCGAGGGGTCCCCAAAGGAGGCGGGCAGTTCTGGGGCTCCAGGAGGTCCGGGTCTCCTGGAAAACAACCCCGATTTCTCACTGATTGGCTTACATACTGGTATAAAAAAGAGTCAGATCCAGGTGGGTTCTTGCGTATTTATTTTGTTTTCAAGTTTTTATTTTCATTGGTACATGTTTGCAGTACACTGTGATTACATTCATTGTGGGGATTGGTACATGCACATAACGCATCTTAATTCTTTTTATGTCCCTTTTCTGCCCTCCCCCCTTCCCACCATCTCTAGATTCCTTTCCCATTTGCGAAAGATCTGTTTCCCTGTTTCTGTCTTTTATTGTGCTCTTTAAATATTTATGCTTTGAGTTTCTCAGATGAGGGAAATTATGCAGTATTTACACTTACGTGTCTGATTGATTTCACTTAACATTGTGGTCCTGAGGTGTAACCATTTTCCTACAAAAGATTAAACTTCAGCCTTCTTTCTAGCAGAGTAGTAATTGTGATTAAATACCACATTTTCTTTATGCAGTCGTCTGTTGACTTGCCTGGAGTTTTGGACCCGGGACTGTCTAGGACCTGGCCCCTGAAGTCAGGTTTCTCTGTGTCGAAGGCATTCACCACTGCATCACTGAAGTGAAATCGGAAGTTCTCCCTCGGCTAGTCACTGATGGTAACTGACAAAAGAAATGGAGCTGAGTGTGCAGGAGACCAGTGTAGACGTACACCGAAAAACCCGCTTCCCACGAGGCCGTGGTGGCCACGCAGTCATCTCAGCAGCCACCCTGGCAGGACATGTGCCAAGACCTGCGGTGGCCTGGCAGGCGAGGGTGACCGCAGGGGCTCCACGTGCCCGGCGCTCACACTGCGACGTGATGAAACACATCCTGGGCGTGCGCACATGTACCACGCCAGCGTGCGAAACGTGGTTGCACAGGAGCTGTCTCCTGCCTGCACGCAGGATTGCATTTGGTCGGGGAGAGCGGTTCGAGCTGATGCCCAGATAGACGAGGGCAAGATCGTGCCGGCGGGGCCTTGGTGGCACTGGAGCTCTGGTTCCGGTCTGTCCTCAAGCTCAGCTGCAGGTCTGCTTCTGTCATTGTAAAAAAAAACATTTCTCGGACGCAGGAGTTGATGAGTGCCCCCCTCATGGTAACCTCACTTGAATGGGGAATCTGTGGTTCATCAAGTTCGCAGGGGAAATCGTAGTACGGGCCTTTGCTAAGAAGGCCAAGGCCACAGCGGAAGCAGACTGGTAAGGATCTGGGTGTTTAGAGCCCATGAGCTGCTGCCTCTGGCTTTGGGACTGTCCTGGTGAACTGCTGCTTTGGGTGCCAGTAGAAGCGCTTAGCAGAAGCTGAGATTGAACTGAAAGGTTGGGACAGGGGAGGCATCAGAGAAACCAGGGCGGGGCTGTGGGAGCCATCTCCTGAACTGCTACTCCAGTGACCGTGACCAGGACCATGACGGCAGGTTTAGCCACTCACTCATTTAGAGCTCATCGTCTACAGCAGGGCTTTGGCTGAGCCAGGGCACAGTCACAGGTGCGTAATCCACGTGACTCAAGAGCCTGCGTGTGCTGTGTGGTCCGAATTGTGCTTCAGTCCTGCAGGACTAGGACATGAGTGCATCTCATGGAAGGAAACTGTGTGACAAACCGATGGTATGCTAAGTGTATCTGCAAACGGTGGGCTGCACCCCCATCTCCCTTCAGAGAAGTCCTGGTTTCCACCTCCTATTTCGATATAATTATTAATGTCACTCACTTTCATTCTCGAAAGTACCCTAGTTTAAATGGTCGCTTTTGAGGTCCCCCTAGTGACCAGCTAACTGCACTTGTGTCATAAAGAAAGGCTTGGAAAGGAAGAAAAAAGGAAGCTCCAGTCCAGTGTTGGAAGGAAAAGGAAGGAAATTATCAAGGACAACCGAATGGTAGAGGAGAAAAGCCCAGCAGCCAGAAAAGCAGCTGCCGAGGAGGGGTGGGGGTCTGCTGGTGCGCACACAGCCACAAGGACACACGTTCCGGGCAGAACGAGCGTGTCTCTGTGCAACCCTGCAGCGCCACAGACTGACACAGCGCGAGTCATGGCGATCCGGCCGGGCCAGTAGCCTTCAGGTCTGAGCAATCCTGACGATCGGTGTATGTCGCAGCTAGACACGAGAGCTATGCGGGGGTGACAGCGAATGAATTCAAGCCACCAAAGTCTGGGTCAAAGGGGACTGTGGACACCGATGAGTTCTCCGAGGACGCTGAGGTCTGAAGGGCTTGGGTGTGTGTGCGCGTGTGTGCCCCCGCCTGGGTATGTACTCCCTGAGGAATTCAAGGTATTCAACCCTGATTCTGAGACAGCCTGGAATCCTAAACACAGGAACGCCTTCGATCAGCCCCTTCCTTCAGGTAGATGAAGAAAATGTGACCCAAGGAAGTGAAGTGACTTGCAGTGTCCACACTGTGCGGCACTTCTGGATCTGGAGTCCCAGAAGCCAGCTCATCCCAGAGTCACCAAGGTTTACTGGCAAGAGCACATGTCCAGTACACGGTGGAAAATCCACTTTTTGGAAAATAATTGTGCACATAGAGCCATATAAGGCTGGAGGAAGCGTGTAGTGGGAAATCAGTGGAGTCCTGGATTTTTCTGAACTCCACCATGGTGCCCATTTCCCCAGGTAACAGAATTTCCTTCTGAGAGACACATCTAAGAATGTATCTTGGGAACGAGAGCCACACAGAACTTGGCTGCGTAGACCCAGTTTCCCCAGGGCTGAGGACACAGCCTGTCCTGGTAGCTGTCTTAGTTAGGTTTTCTAGAGTCAATGGTTTGTAAGAGAGCAGATTTAATACAGGACATTTATAAGTTACGATATTCAAACACAAGTCAAATGCAGGAAGTGTCGAATGTCCTGGATGTCTGTCTAGGCACTGGAGACCCAAAAGATCCGATCAAGGGCTGGGAGCCCACAGCACTGTCCCATGTACGTCTGTGTCTGCACATCATGGCTGAAGAAATCTTTACTGGAACCAGGATACAATGCTCGCAGCAGAGATGAAGACCAGAGCTCCCCTGAAGCCACAGCAGCCATCCTCGACAACAGCAAGGCCCTGAGCTTGTTCCTTGACAAGAACAGCTGAGTCCCCTTTAGGAGAACCAGCTGCAGAAGAGCTTCTCCTGGGAAACAGCCCGCCAACTAGCTATGGCTCCCACTCTGTCTTATGTTGCATCAGCAACAACCCTCAGGTGGATCCTCTACATCCAGCATCACACCAACTCAGTCCGGCTGGGCGTGCTGGCTCAAGCTGACCACAATAAGTCCACAACAGTAGCCTTCGTATTGTGGGCCTGGGCCTGCAGCAGTGTCCCCTGGGCTGCCAAGTGGCAATGAGGAAATTCCACATCTGTTGGAGTTTACGGGGTGCTGCAGTCTGCAAGGTGGGTGGCCTCCATTCTCTCTCCACACTCCCCGTCCCCACTTCCCCTCCCTGCTCGAGCTGAGGGGCTGAGCTGAATGGGACACATTTTTGGGCTTGGGCTACAATGTGGCCCTCCTTGCCGGCTTCTAGCTGTGTTTGAGCAAAGAGGGGCATTGAGAATGGGTGGGTTAGGAGATCAAGGCCTTTATCTCCTTGGCTCCCTCCCCAGCCAAGGCCCCAGTGATGCGATGGCCCTTGTTGCCTTGCTTGCCCTCTGTGGACTTGGTGATCTGCAGGCTCAGGGTGCTAATAGGACACTCACTGTGCAGGCCTGTGTTCCTCTGCCTTCTGCTCCGGTTTATAATCAGGCTCTTTGTGAAACTCTCCTCAATTATGTTTGCCACGGTAGCCTTTCCCTCTCAGGCCTCCGCTGGGCAGTCTACTCTTGCCGAGAAGATTCTGGGCTCACTCACATCATTCCTTTTCCAGAAAACATTGAGTGCCTGCACTGATTGTAGGGATGGGGATAAAATGAGGAGCAAAGACTGGACCAGGTCCAGATGGACGGGTGTGCAGGTGCCCAATCCCAGCTGAACTGGGGGTGCTGCTGGAGTAGATTACAGATTCAAGCCAGGCCTGCATGACTTAGGCACTTAGATAGATCCTGTCTCAGAAAAAAAATGAACAGACCTGGTCCTTGGTGCTGTGAAGCTTAGAGAGGAGACAGAAAATAAAGACCGAAGTAAACCACATCCTGTCCTAGTATTAGGGAGGAATTAAGCACAGTACTGTCACTGAGAATGGCAAGAGACTGGCAGACCTTGGTGAAGGGTGTTATTTAAATAGACCTAAGCCACGAGAAGGCAGAAAACCAACAGTGATTTATCCAGGCTGGCATGAGGCCCAGCGGGGAAGAGTGTGATGTATCTGAGGGACTGGCAGACAGCGCTGGTGAAGAGTTGGGATAGGGGAGACCAGATCGCACCAGGTAACAGGCCGTGGAAGGGAAAACCCTGGTTCACCTTCTGTACACCTGCTCCTAGTCACTCCAGAGACCTCTAAGCTGTACTTCCCACTCGGACTTCCCTCCGGGCTCGCTTCCTACCCAGTGCCCGACGTGAGTGTGAAGGAAACTCTTCCCAAGTCCACTGTCTCAGGCACCTCCTTACGCTGTACCCCACTGCCAGGTTCCAAGGGCTGCTTGGATTGGTTGATCTTGGTCATCACTTTGGCTAGACTCAGAAATGTCTAGAAAACCACCCACATCACTTCTGGCTGTGTCCATGAAGATACTTCCCAAGAAGATCAGCCTGTGGATCAGCTGAGGGGAGCGGGGAGCAGCCCCACTTGATGGGCTGGGGGTCCATATGGACCACAAAGGTTGTAAAAGCAGCAAGCTCCGGCTGCAAGTTTTTGAGCCCTGCTGAGTAGCCACATTGCTTGCTGCTGCTCCTGCTAAAGTGTTGGATGTGGATTGTGCCAGCAGCTCTCCAGGGCCTTCCAGGCCTTAGCCTTGGACTGGGCCTGCATCCCTCTTGCTCTAAAGCTTCCAGCTTCCTGGGCTGAGCAGCTCCTGGCTTTCCAGCTGTCCGTCCTGCAGCCAGCCACTGTGGGACAACCCATGTCGGACAGTGTGAGCCCATCTAACCCCCACCCCTGTAATTGCATGTGCTTTCCCTCGTTCTGCTCCTCAGAGGACCTGACTAAATAGTCTACCATCCCAGGCCCTTGCTTTGGCCATTTGCTCACAGTTTGTGTACCTCTGCAGTGCGTACCCCTCTCCCACACCACATCAGCCCGTCTCTTCCTCCCTCCCTCCCTCGCGTGGGATTCCCCTCCTAGCCTGTGAATGTGGTCTCTCTGAATGTGTCGTTCCACTCCTTAAATGCAATAGCTCAAATCCTTTCAACCCAAAGTCCCCAAGACTTTGCCTCCGTCCAGCGATTCCCCGCTCACCTCCCCTCGAACCCGTGAGTGTCCAGGGTGCTGTGTGTGGCCTTTCTGCCTCCTACCTACTTTTTCTTCCCAGGATGACTGTCCTACAGTCCGGTTCCCTGCTCTGCCCAGTGAACCACCCTGATCCATTGCTGCTTCAGGAGCTGGCTCAGGTGTCAACTTCTGCCAGCCTCAGGCTCTGCAGTGTGCCCAGCGTGTGGTGAAGGTCAGTCTACCCGGCTGTGACCTTGCACTACGGTCCTTTAAGCAGAGCCTGACCCTGTCGTTTCTGGTTCTCCTGTATTTACTTATATGCTAAGCACATAATGTGTGTTTATAATGAACTGACAAATGCGTATCTCAGGAAGTGAAGAGGGAAAAGCTTACTGCTACAAGAACTAGAAATACAAGAAGTAGCTCAGAGTCAGGGAAAAGTAGAAAGGTGAGAAAGTGAAGCAAAGAACTGAGAAATCAGAGACCACCCCCTTCCACCCCCAGGAAGAGGTGAAAGAAGAAGGGCATTGAAAACCAATGCCTGTGAAAACCAGAAGTACAGGGCCGCAGGCTGGAGAACTCGAGAAACAGAAAACGAAAACAGAATGAAAACTGCAGTCTATTGCATCCTGGGAATTGGAACGCAATCAGTTGGTGTGGGCCTGTTGGTTTGGTGGAGTTAGAAAAAGATAACATGTTTATTCCACATGTATCACGATAGTTTAAAAATCAAAAAGGAAACAAGAGAAGTCTTTCATTTATTTATTTATTTTTGAGAAAAGAGTCTTACTGTGTAGTTCAGGCTGGTGTTGAACTCACTAGCTGCAAGTTTAATGCCGGCCTGGGCTTGAACTTGCAGCGATCCTCCTGCCTTAGCCACCTGCTGGCTGGGATTACAGTGGGATTACACGCCTGCCACTGCGGCTTTTTCCTCTTAAAGTATAAGCTGCTACATAGAAGGAAAGGGCTATTATCACACTGTATTATCAGCATTGTGCAGCTAGAAGATTTATGTAAGCAGCAACCTAGCAAATAGCAAATTGCAACAGAAATAGCACACAGGGAGGTGAACGCTATTCCAGAGCACAGGCCTTTTGTATACGGTGTACGCTAATGAGCCTTCTGTTCTTCTGACTTTCTTGAACTCCAACCTGCAACTAAGCCGAATGAGCTGGAATCAGCGGAGGTCAGACACCTGTTAATTTGATCACAACTGTTCCTTTTTGATTGATTTCTGATGAGCTTCATTTAGAATTTCTGGTCATTTCAGACATGAAAACTACCCTTTTAGGGAATACAGTTCAATAAGGAAATATTAATATAGTAGAGACTCTGAAGCAGCAGGAAAGAGGAAAGGAACATTTATTTATTGAATGCCTATAAAGTGCCGAGGGTCACACGAGAAGCTTTATGTTGTTTTCTCGTTTATTTTCTTTCCATGGTCATAGTTTTTTTTTTTTTTTTTTTTCCAAGCAGAGCTCATCTTGGGAAGATCCTGTAATAACTCAAGAAAACCCATCTTGATTGCAGACTTTCCCTGGCAGTCTTAGGGATGGGCTGGTCCTGGGCACTCTGGGACGGAGGACTCTCCCCTCTTGAGATACCGTCAGTCCATCCTAGTTCGTCTCCATCCCGCTGCATCGCTCTAGTCTTTGGTACCACTCAGTCGCGTACTCAGAGTGAACTATGATGAGTGAGTGTGATTTATTTCCCAACTGCACTTAGGATTTGAATGAAATCTGAGGAAAGACAGTGCTTCGTGAAGGGGAGCAAATACGTATTGGATGGAGAAACTCTAGGCACTGTGGGCAAGAGAATTCTCTAGGAAGTTCCCTGTCCCGCCCCCTCCCAGCTCTGTGACTGTGTGTTCCGCCCATCTGTAAATTGGGCCTGGGATAAAGGAGATGCTGCTGTGGTTCTTGTGCACCTCAGTCCTTCACCAGTCCTGAAACGAGTCAGTCAAGAACAGCTTCCCGGCACACAGGAACCCGTGCTCCATGCTGCCGTCCATATACTTCCTTTTCTTTATCTTCCTCCCTCTTTCATGCTCTCAAATTTCCCCAAAGCATAAAATATTGATGTTTGTGTTGAAATTTCATATGTTGAATTCTACCCTGAAACATGATGGTATGAGGCAGTGAGAATTTGGGGAGGTGATTCGGTCGAAAGTGTGGGGTGGTCATGAATGGGGTTGGTGCCCTGATAGGAGACCCAGAGAGCTCCGCTGTCCCTTCTGCCCAGCGAAGACACAGTGGGAAGACAGCTGCCCACGCAGCCAGGAAGTGGGTCCTCCAGACACCCGATCCACTGCTGCTTTGATCTTGGGCTTCTGGCCTCTAGGACTATCAGACATGAGTTTCTGTAGTTTCTTAGCCATCCCTCCTGTGACATTTTGTCACAGCGGCCTAAGAAGACTAAGGCCTGGATGCCTCTTGGAAGTGTCACTTGGTTAGACAAGGAACATAAAAAGCTACCTGGAATAGTTGAATTTTGGACTCTGAAGGTTTAAGTCCAGTTATGCCAAGAAGTTGAAAGTTCATAGCTGGGCATGGTGGTGTGCACCTGTAATCCCAGCATTCTGGGAGGCTGAGGCAGGAGGATCTCAAGATTGAGACCAGTCCAGGCAATTTAGTGAGAACCTGTCTCTTAAAAAAAAAAAAAAAAGGGAAGAAAAGGGCTGAGGATATAGCTTGGTGTGAAGGTTCTGGATTTAAATCCCCAGTACTAAAAACAAAAAAGTTAAAAGTTCATAAACAGGTAAGATGGTGGATTTGTACCGTATTTTATTTAAATTCTATTGCCAGAAAAGCTGAAATCCTATTTTAAATGGAGAGAAGAGAAAGTGAGACAAATCTCTGGCCACCTGACATGAAATATTTGGTCAATCGAAGACCATAATGGGGATCCAACTGGGAGACACCAAGAGCTCCTTTGGAGTGGTGTCAAGGGAGTCCTTGTGGCATGTGGCTATGTCTGCGGGGTGCAGGGAGAAGCCCCCCGTCCTGCACTGACCACTGCGTGCCTGAGTGTGCCCTAAGTGCACTGTCCTAGCCACTTCCTTCCCATGTCTTCTCTTGCTGTTCCTGCCAACTCTGACATTTTAGTACTAACACCCACCAAGCCTTTGTATTAATGCCTATTCTAAAAAACAGCACTAATTCTAATGTGACGTATTATAATGGGTTGTTTGGAACTAAGAGCCATTTAGAAATAGAGCGGTTTAGCACCATTTTCTAGTCTTGTGGCTGCTGAGTCCTGAGGAATGTATTGAGCACGTGTGAAAGGATCATAGCATTTCAAATCAGAAAGAGACTTTTTTTTTTGGTACCAGGAATCGAACTCTGGGCCTCATGCTTGCGAGGCAAACTCTCTAACCACTGAACTAAATCCCCAGCCCCAGAAAGAGACTTTTAAAAGGTCTTTAGTAGAAGCCTCTTCACTCAGACGCATAGACTCATCTTCCCAGAAGGTTAGCTGATGATCCGAAAGACTCAGAGCTACCGATAGGCTGGGCCAGCATCAGGGCTATTCCACATATAACACGGTATGAAGGAAATTTTAGATTGGATGGTAATGGGGAAATTAGGAAGCATTTAACCTGGGAGATTTATCTTTAAAGCTGGACAGAATATTTCAGTAGAAACTCATTTGGTCAGAGATTCTAGACAGCAGGAGTCACCCAGGGATTCAGGGCAGTGCTGCCCCTTGGGTGACAGGAGGAAGTGGGCCTAGGGGCTCCCTCTCCTGGGACGCTCTGATTCGGGTTTCTGCAAGGCGGCGCTCTGGGCAGACTGGAACCAAATGAGGCCATTAGCACAGTGCTGTACAGAACAGAGGCATTGAGACCGGACAGACTGGAATCCCTAACTTACTGCAGAATGAGCCTGGCTGGCCTGAACCTGAGGGCCTCACCTGAAAAGCAGACGAGCGGTTTTTACCTTGCTGCAGCGGACGACGTAATCCTAGCTGAAGGACCCAAGGTCGAGCTCGGCCTGGGCAACTCAGTGTCCCTGCAAGACCCTATCTTGAAATAAATAAGAAAAAAGGGCCAAAGGATGTAGCTCAGCGAGAAGGTCTTGGGTTCAGTCCTTCATAACACTCACACACACACACACACACACACACACGCACACATACAGGCTGATGATAAAATAGGCTAAAAATAATTGACATATAATAAGTCCATGAAACACAATTCTCCATTTTAACATTTGAGGGTGTAGAAATTAAAAGGGAGGCTGAAAGGAAGGGGAAAATAAAAATATATTGTTATTTGACTCAGTGGAAGAGGCGATAGAGTAACACAAGCAGGACCAGGGTATGGTGGAGATAGTGCAATGTCTAAGGCAATTTCCTTTAAATTACTCTCTTTAATAGACTCCAGTTATGGTTGTGTCCTAATCTAGGTGACATTAGACTAGGCTTTGTGTGGAGGATGAGGAAATGATTTGCTTCAAATTAAAAAAAAAAACTTAGGCCTTTCTACTCCCTTATTTATAAAAGCTATAATTTTGCTCATCATGATAAGGAAATAAAGCTTAGCCAGGTGGCCGAAGACAAATGTTCCCTGTTGATCCGCAAGGACTTGACACCCTTCTTATGTTAATGAAAATACTTTCAGCAGATATTGCTTAAGAAAGATTTGGTATCTGAAAGATTTAATCCATTTATTAAAGAAAATAAGGAAGGAAGGAAGGAAGAGTGAAGGTAGGGAGGAAGGAAGGCAGGAAGAAAGGGAGGGAGGGAAGGAAGGAGGGAGGTGATGAGTTCACTTTCCCTGGGTAGAGTTATTAAGGAGTCCAAATGGGAAATAAATGAGGGGCAAGGGAAGCCCCAGGAGAGAAATGGGAGTCTCCCTCTGTGGGAGACAGAAGGTCAGAATAGGCTTTCTTCTGGAACTAGCGCAGCCTGGAATTAGCAGAGAAACTCCTAAGCTAGACGTGAACCCACTGCCCTAAGCATAGTGTAACGCAGTGTTTTCCAATCATGGAGGTGAGACCTATTAGTGGCTTATGAAGTCAATTTAGTGGTTTGCAATGAGCCTTTACAAAAAAAAAAAAAAGAAGAAAATA
>PVJO010023526.1:0-26026 GCA_004026905.1 Hystrix cristata | reverse complement strand
AAAAAAAAAAAAAACCTCTGTATTTCATTCCATTTCTTGAGAGTAGCCATACTTTGGCAACCACTACCATACTATCATACCTTGCACATAACAGGTTCTTAAGTGCAAATAAATTGTTGATTTTTGATACTCCAAAATTATATTCATATGAGATGCAAAGAATTTAAAAATAACTTGAACCTGATTTAGTTGCCAAAATAAATTATTCATATAATGTAAACATGCTAACCCATTTAATCCAATATAGCCCTGACATTCCACAGAAGGTTGCACAGATAAGGACTGTATCCACTACAAACATCTATAAAACCTTGCATTTGAGAAACACTTAAGAGATATTTCCAAAATGCTACTTTCTCCTCTAAGTAAAACACAGAGAAGGAAAAAATTTCTAAAACTGAAGTGACAAAAATCCGTAACTACATCTGTGCATGGTAGCGCACGCCTGTAATCCCAGCATGTGGGAGGCTGAGGGAGGATTGTCATAAATTTAAGGCCAGCCTGAACTACATGGTGAGACCCTGTCTCACAAAGACCAGATACTTGGGGTCGGGATTTAGCTCAAGTGGTAAATTACTTGCCTAGCAAGCACAAAGCACAGAGCCCTGTGAGGTTCAATCCCCAGCACCAAAAAAGAAAAACAACAACAACAAAAAATACCAAACCATACTTAACACAAACCTTAGCCTAAGAAAACAATTCTAAATGCAGAAAAACATTTACGTACATACATACACGTATGTATAATGTATATGTATATAGATATACACACACACACACACACACACACACATACACACATACAGGTGCATATATCAGTTATTTAATATATAAAATAAGGAGGGAAACTTTACACTAAACACTAGTTTGTCAATTTCTTACATATAAATTATGGCCCACTTCCTTGAGAAGCTGCTTAACTATTCAAATTATGACTATAAGGGCTGTGTAATAGCATAGGGAATCATTATATTTTTAGTATATGTGCTGCCGAAGCGAGCACAAGAATCATTATATACAATGTGGGATTACAACAGCCCTAAGATTTATTTTACAGTTTCTTTCAGAAACGAACTATTGATAACATACAATGATATGGGTTAATCTCAAAGTAATTATCCTGAGCAGGAAATAAAATGTACATAGAACAATTGCATTTATACAAAAACCTTAAAAATAGAAATAAAAAAATAGAAATGAATCTATAATGACAAAAACAGGTTAAGCCAAACGTGGTGGTAAAAGCCTATAATCCCAAGCACTCTGGAACACTAAGGCGGGAGGATCTCAAATTCTAACCCAATCTAGGCAATTTAGCAAGGCCCTATCCTTTGAAAAAATAAATGGGTAGGGATGTAGCTCAATGTAATAACCCTGGGATCAAGGCTCTAGTATGGGGGTGGGGAGGATCAATATGAGAGAAAAGAGGAAAAAATAATTTAAAAAGAGGTCCTCGGAAACATTTTTGGAGTGATGAATACGTTAATTTTCTCAATTGTAATGATTTTCATAGGTATTAACATATGTCAAAACTTACTAAATTATATACTTTAAATACATGCAGGTTACTGTACATCAAATATACTTCAATAAAACTGCTTTTTTAAAGTATGAACAAATTATCAGTTCAACTGGTATATCTTTTACTGCAAAAACAAAAGGATTGTTATTCTGTGCTGGGTAACAGGATAATAAAGGAGATTTACATCTGGCTGGACACTAGTGCCTAAGGAGTACTAATTGACCCAGGCTAAATTTTGTCTGTGGAGGGATCTCCACTGACACACTGTCCTACACCATAGTTAATACAGCCATAGGATCACAGAACCAACTTTATACGGGAAGTATAAATTGGATCATGATATTTCATGGTATTTCAGAACTATTAATGAGTAATTTTAATAATTCATTTACAATAGTGTTTCATAAGCAGTTATTAAGACAATCCTTTCACTCGCCCAGAATATAAACTGGAATTTTTATATCATTATTCCATTAAGTTTATCTCTGTAATTAAAAATACCTTAACAGTCATTAATAGAAATTAGTAATTTCTCTAATTAAGATATAAAAAAAGAAAAAAATGATGAAATTATACAATAAGGTAAAATTACATAGTTTACATTACTGAAACATGTTAATATGAGAAAGTTAAGAATATATTTAAAATGAGTTCATACCTCTCCAATTTTGCCACTTCTCTATCCTATGATAAATGCTGCTCTTATTAGAATCTAAAAATTTACTTGAATCTTTTTTGTACATGTGATCACTCACTCAAATATAATGATATAACCTCCCATCTCACCCCTAAGAAATATTTTAAGGACAAATTTGTATACACCAAGTTAAAATCCATGCTAAAGCATGTAACATGAGGTATTCTAAAAGCTGAATCCAACTTTTGATGCTTCTTTGAGTACCAGCAGAGAATACATCTAAAATGACAGATTAAAGCCTGCATAACATACTAAACAGACATTTTTAAAAGCAAGATTTTAAATTTTAAAGACTGGCTAGGGGTGTTGCTGCCTTTCAAGGAATTTAACCAACTCAATGAAAGTACCATGTGGGCACCATATGCCAAGGCAGTAGGAGGTGAACTGCAGGTTAGCCTTTATTTTACGACACAGAAAATGTGCTAATAAACCTAGACAGTAGAGAAATAACGACTAATACATAACCCTGGGGGTGAGACAAGGGGTACTAGGGACTTCAAAGCACCAGGTCACATACTTTCCTACCCGATATTCAGTAATAATGTGCACAAAGCCTTAATGTGAAAAAAGAGACTTAAATTATGAGGAATGGAGATAATTTATTTATTTATTGTTTAAAAAGGCACATTCCAGCTACTTGGGAAGCTGAGGGTGGGAAAATCACTTCAATCCCAGAAATTTAAGCCTGGCTAGGTGATACAGCAAGATTCCATCTCAAAAAAATTCTCAAAAACAAAAATATTTTTTTTCAAGTGGAGAACATCAGGTTTTAGGATAACTTTTCTTGCCTAAAATCCCTTGTTCTTCTATATTAAGCACAACAGGTATCAAGTAACACAAGTATTTTTTACTCTATATATGGCAATGATTTTAAACAGTGAAAGTCAACTTTGATCTAATTCAAAACATAAATTTGAACACTTGGATTTGAACATTACATGTGAATGTATAAACAATCTAATCTTTTAACCCCTACCAAAATAATGTTTTTTTGTTTTGTTTTGTTTTTTGGGTGCTGGGGATCAAACTTAGGGCTCTGCACTTGCTAGGCAAGTGCTCTACCACTTGAGCTAAATCCCCAAACGCCACAATGTTTACATATATTAAGCTGATTTTTCCCACACAGTGATCATCTCCATTAATCGACCATGTTCACTCAGTTGTTCAAGCCAAGATCCAAGACATCATCCTTGACTCTCCTTTCTCTCCTACTCCACATATCCAAGACATCATCAAATCCTACAAACTTTATTTTTAAAATATATGCTATATACTTTTACCACCATCATTTAGAGCAAACCATAGTCATCTTTTGCTTGTACAACTACAGTAACTCTTTAAGTCATTTCCTTGCCACCACTACCACCCTGATCACAGTCTACTCTCTCCACATCATAGCTATAGTTTCCCTTTTAAAACGTAACTCAGATCTACCGCTCTGAATCCTCCACTGCTTTCCATCACACCTGGACTGAAATCCAAAATCTCTACTGTGGTCTATAATGCCCCACAAAAAGTGATGACCAAATCCAACCTTCCTTCACTCCAGCCATGCCAGCACTCTTACATTTCTAAGTCAACATGAAGCCCACTGGCACCTTTGTGCCTATGTACTGCTGTTCCTTCTACCACAAATGCTCTTTCTCTAGAAATCTTCTTAGGTTTCTGCTCAAATGCCTTGGTATTTTTCCTTTTTTGATTGTAGTGCTGGAGATTCAACCTTGGGCCTCACGCATTCTAGGCAAGTACTCTACCACTGAGCCACCCTCAACTCCTTAAACAACTTTTCAAAGGAAGAAAAGTTATCATATTTTAAGAAGTATGACCCAAAAAAGTGATGCTACCCTTTTGCCTAGTACTTTCAAATTGAGAGACAGATATTGACTGAGAAACAAAAGGCCAGGAGGGTATAAAGGGAGGGAAGAAAGCAATGGAGGGAAGGAAGGAGTGCATAAGGGAGGAAAAAATTTAAAAAGGATAACTACAGTTTAGAGGAAGTTTTTTTTTTTTTTTTAGAGGAAGTTTATGCCAGAAAAAATAAAAAATTGAAAGTTCTTTTTAAATGTGAGTGACCAGAGAAATTATCATCCAAACTGGGTCAATTTTAAGAGTGAAAGCGCTGGAAAACTAACTGGTGTTTAACTAATAGACAATAGGTGCAAACTCAAACTGCTTTCAGGCAAACCAGTAAAAAAGATCATCCTACTCATTATCTGCATGACCTCGTTACCTCTGGGACCTTAAAACTCCCAAGCCCATCTCTCTCTCCTTTATTTCATTCAAGTCATCAACCCTAAAACATTCAAATAACTATGGAAACTTCCAAATCTTCACTTTCTAGAACTTCCCTGACTCCTCTAAGAAGTCCTACACAGTTTAAGTCTCACTTTCTCAGTGATGCAACCTCTTCCTTTCCTACACAAGAATATGTTATCTCTTTTTTTTTTTTTGCAAATTTTTACTTTCATTAGTATACATTTGTAGTACAGAATGACTATACTCACTGTAGAGAACTAGTACATGTACATAAGGAACATGTTCCTGTCTCAACTCAAGAAGTTCTTAACCTGAAATCTACAGAGAGCTAATGAATACCTGTGAACCTCTGAAATTATATATTCTACTTGAAAGAGAGAGTGTTACAGTTATTTCCAGCTTCTAAAAGTAATGCATAACTCAAACTGTTAAGAAACACTATTCCAGTCAGACATAGTGGCACATGCCTGAAATTCCAGTACTTTGAGAAGCTGAGGCAGGAGGACTGCAAGTTACAGACCAACAGGGCAACTTAGTGAGACCCTGTCTCAAAAGAGAAAAGAAAAAAGGGCCAGGGATATAGCTCAGTCCAAAGGCCCTGAGGGTTCTACTCTCTATACTAAAAAATAAATTGCTCCATTGGATCACTTTAAATTGTATATATTTTTTTACCACTTGAGCTAAATCCTGAGCCCCAGATTACATGTATTTATTGACTCATCTTGCTCACTGTTTCTTTACAACGAAGAAATAAATGGTGTGAAGAACTGAAATACTTTTTTTTGATGGGGGGGAGCTGCTGGAGGTCAAACTCGGGGCCTTCCAACTGAGCTAAATCCCCAACCCCAGAACTGAAATACTTTAAAAGATGGGTTTTGTACTCCCAAGTACCCTAAATTATCTAGGGTTTGCTATAAGACACCTAAAATTTGTTTCTAATTTTATCACTTTCAACCTCTTTTACATTTCTTTTCATTTATAAATTTGAATCAATCATTTAATACAAAAATGTAAATTTCTTCTAGCATTCACTTTTCCATTCTTTCCCTACATTTTATATGTAATGAGATGAAAAGAAATTTTAAAAATTTAAGCAAATATATTCAATATAAAGCATCAGTGTCCCAAAGAATCAAATTACAGTGTCCCAAAGAAGTTAATATTTATGGGAAGAGAAAAAAGATTAACAAGTATACAAGCTACTCTATCACAGCATGAAGTTTCATCTCTACTTAGAGTAAGATGATGAAAAAATAGGTCTATTTGACTCATTACCTGATATACATCTAATTTTATTAAGCTTTTTGCCAACAATCTATCATTGTTGATCTAGAAAACACTACTCAGATTGTCAAGAGCTCAGATGGAAAAGCAGATACACTATGGCAAGCAGCCCTTAAGACACTCACCGTGCTGTAGACAGTTGAGACCGTGGGTGTGAAGATCCGGTCCTCCAGAGGCTGCTGCACGGGTCCTCTAGGGACTCTAGAAGAGCAAGTTAAGGAAAAGAGAATTCAAAAATGGACCGCATTAGCAATAAAAGGAAGTTACCACCACAAAATTCCGTCCATTACCCAAGCTTTTTTTTACCCGATTAGTAGCGTTATAGACTTATTCCTTCGTAGAAACTGAAAAATAAAGTATTTCAAATTTCCTAATGTGATTTTAACTCAGTCTCTCCACAAGTGGTTCCCATGATAAACATTCCACGTCAAAGTTTTCAAACTTCAGGCCCATAATGAAAATCTACAACCTTTACTTTCTATACAAAAAGACTAAAGAAGTATAACCACAATATTCAGGAAGATTCATGAAGTGTAAACACTGACAAAGCCCCAATATATTCTGTTAACTACGGTACACAGCAATAACAAACAATTGTTTCCTAATAGCTTAATTTTGCTTTTTGATGTTTTATTTGATTTTAGCTGCTACTTTCCACCATATCCACCCAACCAAGGGCTTCCCATTTACAAAACAAGCTCTGCAGTATTATTTAAAATATTTCAGCATATCAACAGGCCATTCTGCTAAAAGACGAAAGACTATCATCTTACTAAACTTCACAATTAAAAAAATCAAGCTCTTCTACTTCTATTTTGCAATGGAAAATGCCTGTGTACTCTTCCCCTCTTTAAGAATCACAACCAAAGCAGAGGGTGTGGTTCAATGGTAGAGCACTCACCTAGCATACGTTAAGATCTGGGTTCAAACCTCACTGTCACAATAAAAAAAAGTGGGGGAACTCACCTAGCATGCGTTAAGACCTGGTTCAATCCCCACTATCACAATAAAAAAAAGTGGGGGTGAACAATCAAAAGATCAATCGCAAATACCTCTGGATGATGGGAATGACCAACTGTAGTATGTGCTTCTTCTACAATAAATACAAATTATTTGTATGATTTGATTGGTTTTTTAAAAATGACTATAAATTGAACGGGGCTGACAACTTGCGGTCATCTAAATAATCCAGCTCGATGATTACATTTGTATCTATTTAACTGATGACACTGATTCTGATTCATCTCATACTGAAATCTAATCCCACGCTTAATTTTTTCATCTAAATTTCTCAGTAGTCTTTCCAGTTTTAAATCCATCTCCATCAACCACGCTTTCAGTGAAAATAATCAGACAGCTGCAACACCATTCATGCCTTGTAATAATCTGTAAGTCTATATACAAAGGGAGCTATAATAGGGTACACATCCAGACCTTTACCCTATGAAGGTCTGATAAGAAGAGAGTTGTTCTTTTTTTTTTTTCTACTACACTTGCGAGATTAGCCATCTGGTGAAGTTACACTTTATAAAAGAAAAAGTTAAAATAAACTCCTAAATTATAAATGAAGAAATGGAACAAGCTTGAGAAGATTTAGGAAATATTATAACCATGCCCACTAATGACAATAATTGAAATCTCGGACCTAGAATGAAAACTAAAGAATGCTGCTAGTCTCATTAGGTAAGCTGCCTGAAGAAAGAAACAAACACCAAAAAGGGAAATGGTGTTAAGAATAGACAGCCCTGGCTGGGGATTTAGCTCAGTGGTTAGAGTGCTTGCCCTGTAAGCACAAGGCCCTGAGTTCATCCCCAGCACCCAAAAAAAAAAAAAGGACAGCCCATTCAGGCAAGATAAAACAAACCCATTACAGCTGATCTGTCACTAATTACAACTAAAAGCTCTAGACCAGGCATGTCTAACCACCCACAGACAAGGGCCACCTGCAGCCCTGACATCATCATAAACTAAACATTATTATGTGGTTTTTAAGCAACCTTTTTCCTGACTCGATTGTGTGATCCTCAAGTGCACACTGCGTAAGAAATAAGGGAACACTGTGGGGAGGAGGGGACAATCCAGCAGGTGCTGACTCCACCTACTGTGGCCCCACGCACAGTCCAACTGAAATCTGCATGTATCAGACACTTGTACAACCTGATGAGTGAAACAAAGCACAGCCAATTATGGATAATAGAATTTCAACCTACCTCTATGTGTATGTACCTGTGAAGACAGGTATTTATTTTTATTAAGTAGTCATGTTAAGTTTTCTTGTATTTAATGATTCAACCTGAGTTTTTGCTATTTTGTAAAATAATTAAAATAGAAAAAAAAAAGTTTTGTTACTTACATACTTTAACTATTCTATATAACGTGTAGGTGACCCAAGACAATTCCTCTTCACTCAGAGTAGCCTAGACAGGCCAGAAGGCTGGCTGGCCACACTCTAGAACAGTGATGGCAAACCTTTTAACGTTACGTTACAGTTTGCTGCAGCATGCATGCATGCCACAGGTTCGCCACCACTGTATAATACTAACATGTCTGGGGAGCTGGAAAAGTTAACAGACCATGCAGATTGTGGGACAGTCAAATTTTAGTGAATGTCTCATGAGGGAGCAGGTGTCTCGGTGAATTTCTGTTTTGTTTCATTTTGGTTTTGGTTGTTGTTGCTCTGTTTTATCCTCTTTTCTCTACAGACTTTGCCTAGAGGGTAGGACCTGGTCAAGAAACTACTTAACAGAGCACTAACTTGAGTAGCTAAAATCTCCTTTCTGGCCAGAGGAAATGGAACAAAGAGCCCTGGCAGGCCAAAGACTATGCAGGGAATTCGAAAGAGGAAAACTGGAAGAGGGGATTCCTCTAGCTTCTGTCTGAACCACATTAAGTCCCAGGCCCATCCCTAAACTGTGCACAACAGACCCAAAGCAGTGTGACAAAACCTTTGACAATGAACACAGATTATATAACCCGTGCCCCTCAACCTCAAAGCAAGAAACACGAGCTCTATACCTAACAGGGTTGATGGCCTACTTAAAAATTAAAGAGAAAAAAAAAAAATCACCATTTCCTGTAGGAGTATAACACAACACATAATCTACAAAACAAAATTTAAAATGTCCAAAATACTGTACAATCTAAAATTACTTGACATATAAATTTAGAAAAAGGCAACCAATTCTCAAGAACTCGTAGTCAAATCTTACAAGGGGGACAGCCTGTTTAAAATCCATTTTTCATAGCAGGGTATTCTGACACATCCCTATAATCCTAGCCCGTGGGGAGCTGAGCCAAGAGGATCGTCACAAATTCAAGGCCAGCCTGGGCTACAGAGTGCGTTCAAGGCCACTGTGAACTACACAGTGAGACCCTGCCTCAATAAAAGACCAAAAACAAAGTTTTTTAAAATAAAAACCATTCTTCAACTGCTCAGAATTTATAAAGCATCATATCCACAATGTCTACAGCATAATCCAGAAAATGTAATCAATTTTTTTTATTAATATGTTTGGAGTTCGTGACATTTATGTTCATCTTAGGGTGTGGGTACATGTACTTAACATATCTTGATTCTTTTTACTCCCCTTCTCTCTCCATGTAACCAACTCTTAATGGAAAAGATGATCAGTAGATGGTAACCTTGACTCAATGTTTTAGTTATCAAGCATAGACCATAAGACAGTTACTATCACTATGCTCCATGAGGTAAAGATAAAAACATTTGAAATAAATGAACAGAGAGTAATTCTCAGCAGATACGTAACTATAGAAGAGAACCAAGTAGACATTTCAGAACTGAAAAATTGTAGAGTCTGAAAAAGAAACGTCATTGGGTGGTATTAGCAGTAGACTTAAGAGATGACACAGAATGAGTCAGATTCACAAAACAGATGTACAAAAAGAAAAAAGGCAAAGAATACAGGTATTTTAAAACAAGAAGATAGAGAGGCAAAGATGTGTAACTATAACCATGGAAGTCCGGTGTGACAAATTATATTCATTTAAGAGTAAATAAACTTTCTTGGAGCCCAGACAGTAAATATTTGTGCATATGTGACACTTGTATGGGCCTGAGAGCCGTGTGGTCTCTGTCACCAACGGTCCACTATGCTGCTGTAAAAATGGCTTCATTTAGATATACATAAAATCAATGTACATGGCTGTGTTCCAATAAAGCTTTACTTACAAAAATGGGAGGTCAGCAATAAAACTTTATTTACAGGACCAGGGAGCAACAGGGTCCTTGATCACTAACACTAATTTTACCCAGGTTCCTCAACATTTTGATCAATCATAAACACTGTGGTTACATAACCAACACAAAGCTTAAATTTCCAAATATTAATTAAATTCATCCATGATACACATTCAAGAATTACAGAGCTACAAACTAATGCTAGAGAAATCATAAAATCATCAATAAAAAGTTGATGGTACTATTTAAAACAAGGATATACAAATGGTTTAAATTCTGAATAGGTTTTTAAGAATAAAATTAATTTGCAACATGCCAATAATCATGTCAAAATGTTAATTCAGCAATTACAGTGAATGCTTAAGTAATTTTATTTCATAACCTTAATAATAATTTAAAAATTGAAACAAAAGAAGCAAAGAACAGTGTCAGGAAAAATTCACATATTATCTATATTAAACACAATGACAAATACATTCCATTTCAATTCTCTTTCCTAATAGCACCTTCACTAATAATACAAATTTAAATTGAAACCAACTACCTAATATTATGCTTTTCATCCTGACAAATTTACTGTTCTAGGGGAAAAATATTAGGATATATTTCTACATATTAATTATTTACAAAAGCACACTCATATCCCCATCGTACAATGCCTCACCAACGCACTGTAGTCTGTCTGATTTAATGTACCATAATAATAGGCTGGAATGCAGCAGTCTAGTGGCTCAGTCAATATGGCCAGCAGGACTCTGTTCCGGTATGGCCTTCTGGTCACCTCCCTGTTCCATACTCTGAATACTGGCAGCTATCCAGGCTTCTAAATCCAAAGTTCACAGGAAGCAGCTGAAAATGAAAGTTAAATCCCCCCTACTTTCTATCACTCAACTTTTATAAACCATATTTTAAGAGCACTATAGAAAATTTACAAAGAATTTCCAAGAAAATAATGACTGTGGTTCATTTTATCAAGAGAATAGGTAAACAGTGACTTAAAGGCTTACAGAAGAAGGATGAAAGCAAAGAAAAAACAATGAGAAGAAATGAGACCTATGCCCCCTCTTCCCTTACTTATTTAATACTAGCACATGAACCCAGGGCCTCGCCCATACCAGGCAAGTGTTCTACCACTGAGCTACACTCCCAGCCCCTGGGGAGTCGGGGGCGGGAATGATGACTAAGGATTGAACTCAGGGTCTTTGCACTGAGCTACAATCCCAGTTTTTATTCTTTGAGACAAGGTCTCACTAAATTGCTCAGGCTGGACTCACACTTTCACACTTGTGATCCTCCTGCCTCAGCCTCCCAGAATGCTGGAAATATAAGCAGGCACTACCACTGCAAGCTCCTTTCTATTTTATTTTGAGACATGTACTTATATATTGTTCAGGCTGGCCTCAAACTTGAGAACTTCCTGTCTCAGTTTTCCAAGCAGTCTGGAATTACAAGTGTGCACCACCATGCCCAGCTAGCCCCACTTTGCTTAAGGGACCTCTTTGTGCTGCAAAGAGCTGTGCAGTTAATCCTGAGTTCCATTTCTAGCTTCAGATAGTAACTGCTTCATCATATTTAACCTCTAAGCCATCAGTTCCTCATTCATAAATGGCTCCGAGGACCAACTAAGTCACTAGCTACAAACAAGTAGCTAGAAACTAGTAAGGCAGTGGCAAAGTTGCCCTGCTCAAGGTACTTTCATTCTACCTGGGGCAGACAGACTCGAACAAATCAGATAATTAAAATAGTAAAAACAGAAGAAAACATTAACAATGATTAAAAGGTTTAAAAAAAAAAGTAACATCCAAACTGAGATCTGACTGATGCAAATAAGCCCATCCTATGAAAAACAAAGATAAGCGTATTCCAGGAAGAGGGTTGCTAACCGCAGAAGGCACAGGTGGGCAGGGGTTGTACTCAAGTACCATTACAGTATAGTTTGAAAGAAATTATAGATTAAGTCAGTTTGGAAATTTAAGCAGAGGATTAGGGCCACGAGTATGAATTTTTCTAAAGAAACAAAGGCAGCATTTAAACAGAGGAGGGCACCTGAGTGTGTGATAGGAGAAATAAATGGAAAGAAAAGGCTAAGTTTAAATAGTAAAAATGACAGGATTTCCTCTTGCATAAAGAGAAGAAGTACTAAGGAAAGAAATAATCAAGAACAGTTGACAGATGTCAGTCAACAGATGTCACGATACCATTTGCCAAAGGTCTATTTTGGACTTTAAATCTGAAATAAGTGTAAGAAATCCAGGAGATGTAAATACATAAATTAGATATATGAATATGTGATTCAGGCTAAAAATGTAACCTAAAGATATAAATTTGAGAGGCTGGGAATGTACCTCAGTGGTAGAGCATTTGCAAAGCATGCATGAGCATGCTTTGGGTTTAATCTTCAGCACTGCAAAAAAAAAAAAAAAAGATAAAAATTTCAAACTCATGAACATAAAGGAAGTACTGAATGCCAAGAGAAAGAAGAAGGCAAAGGAACTGATAGACAAAGGAAGAATCAGCGAGGTGCACACAGCAATGGGCCCCTAGGGAAGAAGATACCATCAGATGCTGTGTGGTTGGGGTGGGCAAGGACCACACACTAGTGACAGACGACACTGTGCTAATGCCACTAATGGTGACACAGACAAACCTGCCAGCCCTTCAGAAAGATGGAGAATCAGTTTTTTAAACCTACATTGGCGCACACACACATGCACACACACACAGCCCTATCTGATGCATTATTAATACTGTATCTCTTCAGCATTTTTAAAAAATTCAGGCATCAAACTACATTAAGGTATCTGACAGTGCCTGGCACATAGTAAACCTCAATAAATTAGCTGTCAAGGTGGTTATTTTAAAAACTGTCAAATTTTGAAACCAGCTTAAGCAAGTTTTGCTGGCTAGGATGCAAGTACAAATGACATTGATATGTTAAAAAACACAAAATTATGCCCTTTTTTTTAAAGTACCAAGTTTTTATTGTCTTTTTTATTGTTTTTTTGTTTTTGTTTCTCATGCGGTCAGAGAAGAGCTTCTTTTTCCACTATATTATGCCATATTATATTCCACAGTGAATTCAACATGACATACCAAAAAGATGCATATTAAAAAATATTTCAATTGGGGCCTGGGGATTTAGCTCAATGGTTAAGAGTGCTGACCTTGCTAGTACAAGGCCCTGAGTTTGATTCCCAGCACCAAAAAAAAAAAAAAAGAAATTTCAATTAAAGTAAATAAGTAAATAGGACAAAGACTAGAGGCTATAACATCCCAAGATACAAGTGTTTGACTATTAACTTGGCTCTGGCCAGAGGCAAATAAAATGCCCATACTTCCCAGTGTTAAATTCAGGAGCAGAAGGAGCATGTGTTTATTAGGATCCTCTAAGAATAATAACTATAAGGATTAACACAACACTGAAATGAAAATTGAACGGCCCATCTCAATGATAAGTTTTATTTTTTTTGTTTGTTTGTTTTGTTTTGTTTTTTTGTGGTGCCAGGGATCGAACTCAGGCCCTTGTGCTTGCAAGGCAAGCACTCTAATCACTGAGCTAAATCCCCAGCCCCTCAATGATAAGTTTTAAAGTAGAAACTCTAAAACACAATAACCTACATTTTTAATTTCTTAAAATGACAATTTGCTGATGAAACATCAATTCATATTCAAATCTACTCAATTCTCTGCAGGGAGCTTATTTCACATCTAAAAGCTTAACTAATTCAGCAGATTTTAACAGAACTTTTTCAAAGTATTATTCACTCCTATGTGTAAAACACACTTGTGTTTTAGCATCCAACCTATGCCAAACACTTGACTTTCTCTCTTAAAATAGGAAGAGCATAAAATACGAATACAAAGGTGGTGTACCTGAGATTGGCACTCTGAATCAATCTTAGTTATTTATCTTTCAGAAAACTGGGGGAAAAACTTTCAGGTGCCTATTAAATCAGATAATACAAGTACAAAGCCACAGGCAATAAATTCCTTAATATGTCAGTGAATGTAAATCCAAGATATAGCTTAGGATAAAATAAAACTATCTGAGTTACCTTTAGACTATGTTGTATATTTCTAAGTACTAACAATTAAGTGACACTCTAGGAAGAACATGGACTTTGGACCTGGAAAAGACCCAATCTGAATCTCAGATTCACTGACTAGCCCGATTATTTTAGGAAAAGAGCTGATCTGTTCAGAACTATTTTGTTATCAATATTTTGTGAGAACAAAGGAAGACTGAACAAAATAAGGCTTGTGGTGTGTTTAATTATCATAAAAAGCACTTCTACAAAGATCATGACTTTTCCTTTCTCTGGACTATCCAGACAGCAAGTCTTTTAAAACAGCTTTCCCTGCTGAGTCATTCCCTGATTCCACCAAGAGCTCTCCTAACTTTACTGTTTAAGGGAAAAAAAGCTAGAACAGAACACATGCAGAAGCAAAGTGGGTCTTGGGGAGAATCTGTCATATATGATGACAGACAAACAGAAAACCAAAAATAATGTTGTCTGTTTCCTATCTGACAAAAGTCTGGAAGACACTGACTGATCTCTGCCACTATGTGTCACGCACTGTAGCCCAGATGTTTATTCATCTCTTGAAATAATTCTTCTCCACTGTAAAACTTGTTAACTCTAGGGCTGGGGATTTAGCTCAGTGATTAGAGTGCTTGCCTTGTAAGCACAAGGGCCTGAGTTCGATCCCCGGCACCACCAAAAAAAAACAAAAAAACAAAAAAAACTTAACTCTAACAGCCGTTCCCAAGGTAAGCAGCTAATCAAATGCAGAGCAGTATTAGTTCTCAGCTCAGAGTAGTTTACAGCAAAGAAATGTCGGAGAAAACCAGTTTTCTTATTTATCAGTAACTAGTGTTGCTAGCCAAATTAATTTACCCAATTGTCATATGCCAGAAGATCTACATTGTTAAATTCCCACCATGCTAGCTATGGAGGAGAATTACAGGAAAAATCATTATTCCTTTTAATAGCAAAATTCTCTCCAAAGACTCTACCCACTTAAACTTTGTGATTAAACCTTATGTTCTGCCTTTCAAAAACAATCTGGGGGCTGGGGATTTAGCTCAGCGGTTTAGAGTGTTTGCCTTGCAAGCACAAGACCCTGAGTTCCATCCCCAGCACCAAAAAGAAAAAAAAAATCTGATAAATACCAATGGTAACATAAAACACTAACCGTCACTATCTTCCTTCCTTCTTTCTGTAGATATTAGTCTAAATGAAGGAGAAATATGGAAACAGTTTACATTACTCCATCTACTGAAAAAATTCACATCCAATAAGAGTTCTGGAAGTGCATCTCTCTACACTCACAGTCATGTGAGACAACAGGTCCTCTACCGACAGGCCATGAACAAATACGACAACAGAAATCCAACTTTAAATCACAAACAAAAAAATGGATTAAGTTCTCTTTAGCTGTTGGTTAAAATAATGTTAACAAGGAAAATACAAACTTAGAAAATTTATTAGTTTACTTCCTATATTCAATTAAAATATCCTGAGAAAAAATATCCTACAAACTATTGAAACTCTAAACACAGTTCCTTAGAATACAGGCCCATGTAAAGTCAATGTTATTTTACTTGTCATTCCTGAAGTATGGATATAAATACAGGCAATTTTTTCCTTTCTCATTACAGATACACCCAATTTCCATGAATGGGGAATTTCTCTTCAACGTGATTTTCTTCCACAAATTTCAGAACATAATCATTATGTATCCAGTGCTACTTGTTCAAATTTTTAAAAAAACTGTAAAACACATGTCTTTTTTAAAGACAGCCAGTCCAAATAAATTGAAACAAGAGTTTCTACCTACTGACTCCTAGCACTTAACATCCACAACAATAGCATACTTTAGCAGAAAAGAGCAGACATGTTAATAAAGAAACCTACAGTTGGTTCTACTATACTTTGATACATAATACAAAATACTCAAGCATGAAAATTTTAAAGTTCTCTAATGCTTCAAATCAAACAATGCCATCAGAGTACGAATATCCAACCACAAGCTGCTCCTCTTCTACCATTTCTCTCTCATCACCCTGTGATGTCTACAAGAAGGTTCCCATGCAAGTCAGGCCAAGGTGGGGCTGACCTCCCACCAAGTTATGACTGATTCAAGTAAGAATTCTACATACCCTCCAGCTCTGCTAATTTGGCACACACCTCTAATCCCAGCACTCAGGAGGCTGAGACAGGAGGATTGCTGTGAGTTCAATCAATAAGATGCACTGAATTTTTAGAAAATGAAGTCCCACTGATTAGCCAGGTACGGTGGTATGCGCCTATAATCCCAACACTCTAGGAGGCTATAACAAATTCATGCTCTGGCTGAACAATTTAATGTCTCAAAAATCAGAGGAGGAAGGGTGGAGGAGATGTAGCTCAGTGTGAAGGTTCTGGGTTCAATCCCCTGTACTGTAAAAGTACTTAATACATACACAGACACATTTAAATTGCACCTGGTTAAAAATGATAAATTTATACCACCTGTACCCTAATGCACAACTGTGCAATTACTAATGTGCAATCTAATTAGTGGCATACAATTTTAGCTCAGAAATTCACTCAAGAGTTGGGGATTTAGCTCAGTGGTTAGAGTGCTTGCCTACTGAGTTCAATCCCCAGCATCAAAAATAAATACATAAATAAAAATTTAAAAATCACTCAAATTGGGCTGTGGATTTAGCTCAGTGGTTAGAGTACTTGCCTTCCAAGCACAAGGCCCTGAGTTCGATCCCCAGCACCAAAAAAAAAAAAGAAAAAGAAAAAGAAAAAAAAAATCACTCAAATTTCTTCCTTATACAATTTTTCTAATTTTAATATATGTGCTGCCGAAGCAAGCACCCATAATTTCTCTAGAAGCCACTCTCACTTTCCCTTTCCCAAAGCCTTGGTAACCTACACCAATTCAGATCTTTATTTCTTCTCTTATGGCTGCCTGGGTTTTCCTGAAAAGAGTCTCTTCCTCTTCAAATCATACCGCACAATATCAGTTCAATCTCCCTGAACTCACTGTGGTCAATGAACAATCAAGGACTCCCTAAATGAACCCCCAGTCCAAACCTACAATTCAATTACCTATATGAGATCCTTCCTCCTTATTTCCTTTATTTCTACTCTCTAAATGAAACCTCTCCTGCGGGCATGGTGGCACATACCTACAATTCCAGTACTCAGGAGGCTAAGGCAGAACTGCCACCAGTTCAAGGCCAGCCTGGGCTATATAGGTAGCGCCAGCCTGAACTACACAGTGAGACTCTGTGTCAACCAAACAATTAATTAATCAATAAAATGAAGCCTCTCCTAAATATAAAGTATCAGTCTTCTGTTTGTTTTCACTTGGAATTCCTAATACCTGGAATGTCTTCCTTTCTTCCCTCTACTAATCTTTTCTAAATCCCAAGTAATACTTTGAACAGATTCCTGGTTTCTATACTTTGTAACAAAAGTTACAGATTGCTTCACTTCACTTAGCTTCCCTTATCCTATTTATTATTTATAAAAGGAGACCGGAAACAAGGTCTCAAAAAATTGTTGTGGAGATTACTGTTGTAAGGAAATAAATAATCCTTATAGAGGATTTAGAAGGTGTTTACACAGTTTATAGTGCTTGTATAGTAGGCATTCAATAAATAGTATCTTATAGGAGAACACTGGTTTCTCATTATTTTTTATGTTAACATCCTTTTTCTAGCTAGACCTCAAAATTTTCTCTAATTCCTGGTGAAGAATTAACAAGAGCAAATTATTCTAAAGCCTAACTAGGTCCCAAAGCTGCTTACTTCAAATGGAATAATCAAAAGGATGCATCTCTCATGTACAGACTCAAAAAAAAGGATGTGGCACCAAAGCAAGACCAAGTTGTTTCCCCAAAAGAGTACAGATAATGCCTCAAACATCTAATCAAAGCCCTGGACCTACGTGAAAATCTCCCTCTCTTTGGGCAGCCTTCCCAGTTGTAGTCACCACAGATCACTTAGTCAAGAGAAGTGAAGGACCAACCTGCAAATACAGTACATAGAAAGAAAAGAAGAGAAAAAGGTAACAGAGAACTGCTGACTCTTCCATCTTTCCCTGCCTCCTCATGTCACCTGGGAGGCAACAGGTGGAAGAGAAAGCATCTGCTTTTAGGAAAAGATTTATCTTGATCCTTCTGCTTCCTAACTTGGGAAAGTCACTTCACCTCTCCAAACCTCAAAGTTCTTCATAAATGCTAATAACTGCCTCACCAAATCATTATGAAGATTAAGTAGACCAAATGTATCCTTCCTGGAATAGGGAGACGCTCAACTGATCTATCTACTATCACTTTAACTTCCATTCTATATGTAGAAAAGAAAAAGTAGAGAAGAGTATTTTTGTGCAATGAAGAGGAAAGCAGTGAAAGACTACAGTGGTGCCTCAGTTCACAAACTTAGTTCTTGCCACGATTCTGGTCACAAAATGAACTGGATGAGAACCGAATCAAATTCAATGATTAGGTTCAATATTGATTTGGTTCTCATCGAATGCAGTTTGCAACCACAATCGTGACAAGAATTAGGTTTGTGAACTGAAGTACCACTAATGAGAAGGTATTGTAAGTAAATGTCATCTTAGGTACAACTGTCACTAAATCTAAGAAGAGACTGGTGTTTTAGCTCAAGGCCTTGAGTCCGATCACCAGCACAGGGGTTGGGAGGGGGGCTGGATAAAAATCTAAGAAAACAGCAGACCATTTCAGCAACTATGTTGTGTGATTAAGTATGGGAACTCTGGTGTCAAGATGCCCGATTCAAATCCCGGCTCTGCAACTTATTGGTTGTGTGATCTTAGGCAAGCTGCTTCCTTGCTTCCCAGGCTTCAATTTTCTTAGCTGTAAAGAGGAATAATACTCCTTGAATTTCACAGGGTTGCAGTGAAAATTAAATAATAGATGTCACACATTTGGTAGAATCTGCAACAAATCATCACAGCACTAAATTATAAATATATTACAGTTTTGGGCTTTTTTTGTTTGTTTTTCAGACAAGGTCTCACCACGTATTCTGGGCTAGCCCTGAATTCGATATATAGTCCAGGCTGGCTTCGAACAGCAATTCTGCCTCAGTTTCCCAAGTGCTGGGATTACAAGCATGCGGCACCATGCCTGACCAGAAAGACTTTTACTAAATACTGCCCACTAAAATGACAAAGAATAAGAAATATATCAAGAAAGATCTGTATAAGCACTAATTATTTTCTAGCTAACAAATACACAATGCTACAAAATCATGTATATAAATGAAAAGCCTAACTTGAATTACTCAAATGGTCTAATTCAGTGCTTTTTAGCTTTTTGATCTCAGAATACCTTTATACCTGAAAATCATTAAGGTATAAATGCCTTAACTGAAATGGGTTATGTCCATCTATATCTACTAAAAATTAAAACTAAGAAACATTTGAAATATCTACTAACTTACTCTAAAATAATAAGCTGTATTTTAACACAAGTAACTTTATTTTGAGAAACAGCCACATTTCAACAGTATATAATTTACATTCATCTCTAAATCTGAGATTAAGAAATTTAAATGGGTTCCAACTGGTTTCAATACTGGTTTGAAGTGTAAATAATTTTACTGTGTAGACATCAAATATTTTGTTTAAGTATTAAACATTACATCTTGTCCTACTCAGACAGAAATGAAGAAAGCACAAACAACAAAGAAGAAACCTTCCAATTATCAGATTTGTGACTTCTACACCATCTGTTAAAATGTGCAAGGGTTTATTTAATTGGTGCCATCTGAAAAACTCCTGCCTTGAGGTCACTGTTCAATGGGATCAACTTGTACAGTTTGCAGCTTTAAAAGAAGTCTCGGGGCTAAAAAGTCTGTTTCAGTTCAACTCAAAAACATGAAGGGGCTGCCTGGAGTTTGGAGTTAGTCCCAGTGTGTTAGGGAGGAAAAGGAGATGGCAGCTTCCCAAAGAAAGACCCACAGCACACTAAACTTATCTTCTATAGAAATTGTTAGGTGGACCTCAGATCAAAGGTCCATACTATGAGTAGCAAAGGAGAACCCTGATGGTATGGGTAAATATAGGACAAAATCTGAAGTTTGTTCATTAAAATCCAAAAAAAACTCCGCTTGTTTCAGAGGTTATCTGTCTGACAAGATCATTATTTCTACAGGAAAGCAGACGTTTAATCTTCTTTTCTGGACTATTATCTTCTGGGATACGTTTGCACAAATTTTCTTCTTCATCCTTCTGGTCCTTATTCATCTGAGCTGGTTCCATAGAGCCAATGCCTCTGTATTTTGTTTTTCTTTTGTTATCATAAGGCTTTTGTTTTTGCCTTAAGATTTACCTAGGGAATTAACAGTTCTTTTCTTTTCTTTTCTTTTTTTTTTTTTTTTTTTTTTGGTACTGGGGATCGAACTGAGGGCCTTGTGCTTGTGAGGCAAGCACTCTAACCACTGAGCCTGGTCTTTTCATATTATAGTTTTTGCAGCATGGATCAAACACTGACCTAATACGCTAAGGTGTGAAGAGAAAAAATTATCTAAAGCAAGTGAGCTTTAATGAACAAATATATGTTTTCTCTGAGTTTGAGTGGGTATGTGTGGTTTTTTTGTTTCTAAATAATATAAAGAAAGCAAGCCCAATTCTCATAAATATTAATCATTTTAAAATGCTACTTGTTCTTGTAAAGATACAAATGTGAAATTCAGAAAATAATTAAGGTAGGGCTTAGAATCACAAGAACCATGTTTATAAGCAGGTTCTTTTGTTATTTTGGATCTGGAACTTGGGTTCTGCTTTTTATGGAGAGGGGGTGTTTATACTGGTTTTGTAATAGCGACGAGAATGGGTACAGTACTGTACGAGAAAACTCATGGAAGATGCTGTCAATTTTACTTTAAAATGAGAATCTGATCGCTTCTTGGCCTTTTGGCTAAGATCAAGTGTAAAATGAGAATCTGCTGTTTCTGTATTTTATTACTCTCCATAAAACATAAGTGTTTGGGAGAAAAAGAGAAACAGCCATATATTTTTTAAAGAATGGCACTGTTTTACATTTTTGTAAATTAACATCTACTATAATAGATTAGCTGAATTCTTCTGTTTGTGCATTCAATCTGTTGCGACGTATTTTGAAGAGTATGAAGACAATGTCTCACACAGATATATAGTTGGAAAAGCGAGTAGCATTTTAATTGTCTCTCCTGGTAATTTTTCATGTTCTGTTTAAATATTACACCAAAGCTCAACAAAATTTTTTTTTTCTTTTGCAGTGCAGGGGATAAAACCCAAGATCTTGTATATGCTAGTTAAATGCACTATCACTGGGCTGCAGTTCCAGCCCAAAAAAGTGATAAGTTTTAAAGATAGGTACAATTTAATGTAAACTCTGTTGATGAATTTTCATACACTATTACAGTACATTAAATCATTTTGGTCTATATTACATTTTAAATACATCTTTCACTTGTGGATTATTTTTAACATCATGCACCAATCACCTAGAAAACACCAGTGCTTTAAGATATATAGGACTTGCTTGACACATGTCATTTCATAATCACCAAAATCTTACCTGTAACATCACAACTGACAAGTCTGTTAAGCACTGGGAAGCTGTCAGTTTCATGGTGGTGGAAACAAGGTTGAAAACTATAAGTTGATTGAAAACTATAATTTTATCACTGGCAACAGTTTTTCTTGAAGTAACAGGGACATTCACCTATTTTTGGAAATATAGCTGCAAAATATCCAAGCATGAATAACCAAGTTTATCATTCTTACAAGTAAAAACGTTGATACATGAAAAAAGCCTCTACCAGCATCAGGGATTGAGGGCTCTAGTTAAGCTACACACAAGTGTTTGCAACAAGACTATCACTGGGCAACCCTGTGCCAAAAGTGCTTCATGTGTACATACTTCCTTTTTATCACACAGAATACTAAAAAGATGATATGTATTCAGAGTACATATAATAAAATGAACAGCTTCTGTTGTTTCACTAAAGACATTAATGTGAAAAATGAACTGGCTGTTTTCTTCTTGGGGAGAACACAGCTTAGCGAAGAACACAATCTTTATTACCACAGTTTGGTACTACTACCTTGTTTCAAGCTAAGATGCCAGCAGTTTTACCCAGCGATTTGGTACAATCAATGAAAATGCCAATAAAATGAAAAAGGGAAAAAAAAAAAAAACCTCACAATTTACTCTAATTACTAACTAAAATAGTACTGACCTCTTTCTCCAAAAAGTCTAGATGCGCTACCCTAAAAACTTCATATATTCTCATAGGGCCCTCTGATGGTAGGAGCAAAATTTTCAGCACATCTAATACCCAGAATAAAGTATCTCAAAGTACAGTAAATGTAGGTGAGTAGGACAGAAGCACACTGCTCCAAGCCAAGTAAGGGCAGCAGGGACCCCATCAATGTAGTAATTACCACATTAACTTAAAAATGGTCATCAAATGAGGTCATAAACAAAAAAGTCCGAAAGACTTTTCATTCACACTGACAGAGAACCACTGTGTACTTAAGAAATGAAATATGACCAAAAAAAAAGAAAAAAAAAAAAGAAATGAGATATGATTACTCATTAGTGTCCTTTCTGAAAAAAGAACCAACTGATATGTAATGTATGCTGGAGTACATTCTATTTGTCCATGTTTAGTTAAATTCTAAATGTCGCAATGGTAGCTTCCTGCTGTTTTCCACTACAGCTATTTCATGTGGGCCTCAGTCCATGGTCATATGACTCTTCTTCACCTCACCTTTAGGATCTTACATGTCAGACCCTTCTCATAACTCCCTCACCCCTTAGAGCAGTTCAAATCACTAGAAAAACAAAAACCCCTTGTTTTTCCTTTACCCAACCCGCCCCCCTTTTCTTTTTCTCTAGCAGATGTGTGTACTGACCAGGTGCAGCAACTGATAGCCCAGGCCAGGGGCACCAACTGAGTCCAAGAGCTCCAAGTCGAATCACTCACATTTCACACAAACTCTTTAATCTATATACTAGAACCAGTAATCCCAGCCAACACCTACGTCTCAAAAAAAATTGAACACACTTCAATTCGAAGCCCAGAAATGAACTAAATAGATCAATTTCAGACTGTGCCAATGAGGTTTATTATATGCCCAATAACACTGACCTCAGAAGGCAACTTATTCCCACCAGATATCTAGCGTACAAGCTTGATTTTAGCATTCCGGCTCTTCCACTTAACTACCTGTATGACTGCCAGCACAAGCTGTATTTCACATCTACAATATACAAATATGCTTCTTTATCTGGAAGATGAGGAAATAACAGCACCCACTTCAAAGAGTTAATGTACAATTTAAATAAGAAGATTAAGCATTAAAGCTAGTGTCCGGCATTTAGTAGGTGCATAATAAGTAAACAAAAAAAATGCAAATAGTACAACAAAGCTGAGTGGTAAATATGCAGCTGTTAAATAAATCTCTATAGTTTTGTTGTGTTGCTTTTTCGGTTTTTGTTTTTTTCTTTGCGGTGGTTGCCGGAGATCAAACTCAGGGAATTGTGCTTGCTAGGCAAGCACTCTACCACTTGAGCTAAATCCCAACCCCTTGTTTTGTTTTGAGACAGGGTCTGGCTTTGTAGCATAGGCTGGCCTTGAAGTCACTATGTAGCCGGGACCGACCTTAAACTCCTGGCAATCCTCCTGCTTTAGCTTCCCAAGTGCTGGGATTACAGGCGTGAACCACCATGTCCGGCTAAAATCTCTATAATTTTCAATATGAATTAAATATTTTATTAAAATATGAATTACCTGTGTGAAAAAATGACAGAAAAATTCTTAAGTAGTGACAACTGGAAATAAAATTGTAAAATACAGTACAGGTCTACATGATTATCTAACTTTTTTTTTAAATCATGCTTATTTTATCTTGATGGTTTCACTTCTACATAAAAAGAACGTAGGACAAGAGCAACACTGCTAATGAGAGATGTCAATCTGAACTAAAGCAAAAGGCATTTTTGTTGGCCATAGTAACTGAATTCTCGACATAATATCTGATACAAAACAAAAACATTAAATACTACCTGACATTCGTGAAAGACTATTTTATGAATGAATATCAAACACAACATGGGTTAAGATACAGCCATACAAAAAGGAAATATTTTGACTGTACATTTTAAAATACAAAGGAAAATTTTAACAAGACCAAATCTTGCACCATGGCACTTAGCTACAAGAGGGCATTTTTTTTAAACGAACAATAGGAAAGACATTGCTTTGCATTTTTCATTACAAAAAATGAGATTTTTCTCTTGCAACTATTTAATTTTAAATAAGGACACAAAATTCTCAAAATGATATAGTTGCCGCTGCAAAGTCTGAACAATGAGACTGGGGGTGGTGAAAGAGAAAGGGCTGGTGCGAGCTCTAACAAAGGCTCTGCACACCGACTCTGGCCAAACCCTGAGGATGAAAGCACCCTTTGTCCTTCTGATCAATGCAAGGCCTTTCAGTGCTCCAGTATCGAGTTTAAAAAAAAAAAAAAGCAGCAAGAAGTGAAAAGATGGGGACTTCTGCTTCTTTAGGGGATATCGCCTCAGCTGCCTGGCCACAATAAGGATGAAGGTCGCATGGACACAGAAAAGCTTTCCGACCATGCAGCTTCTAAGTCTTTTTGTCTATTAGCACAAATCAGCACAAAGGACAAATGTGCCCTGTTTACACTACCCATATTTTATCACTAAACACAATTTCAGGAACTGCATTTCTACTGCACACTGATCTCTATAATCTAGTTCATTCACAAACTATACAGGAAATAAGTCTTTTCTAATTTGTCTCTGGGAATGCTATTCTGGTAAATTTAACTTGAGAAAAAATTAGAAAAGTTTAAATTAAGAAAACATTTTGTTTTTTTGGTTCAGGTCACATAATCAAAGGCGGTTCTCTAGCAAAATTAACAGTTCAATGTTTTATTAATCACATATGAATAAACAGAAGATTCCTAATTGGGAAACCTCACATTTCAGTACACTATACTTGCTTTAAAAACAGTAAATCTTCACACATAGATCACAACTATTTTCGTCAGTGCCATAACTTAACCAACTGTTAGTGAAAAAAACCTATCACAGTTTAAGTCTGATTGTGTAATTAGCTACAAAGCTACAGTTAGCATAAGACATTTCCACATTTAAAATAAAGCCTCATTCTCCAGTATTAAGATTAAAAACTGAAATGCATCTTCATTACAAAAGTTTTCTTTTCAAAATCCAACTCCATGACTAAGATTCTGGCTAACTTTATGCAGAGCTTATGTTAAAATTCACTTATGGGAAAAATGAGACTACAAATTTTAATAGTTTATTCTGAAGGTTACTTAGATTTTTGTTAACTAGAAATTTTTCTATTAACACTTAAGAATTGCTGAACTCCATCCTTTCACTTTCAATGGATACAAAATTATAGAATCAAGAGATCTAGAAGAGGTCCTGGAAGATAATCTTATAAAATCAATGTCTGATTAACAGAAAGGGGTTAAAAAGACTCAGAAATTAAGTACCCTGCTGAAAGTCACACAGCACAATTTCCTTTATAATAACAGTGGAGAATACAAAGCCAAATTCATGTACACTGTGCAATCTCATTTTACGTCATAATTTACAAATGAATAAAATCATCTACTTGTCCCAGGGGACCACTACATTTTCTGGAGACAATACCGACCTGTAAGTCAGTATTTCAGTGAAAGAAAGAATGTCAGCTATCTTTTTTTTTTTTTTGTGGTGCCGGGGATCGAACTCAGGCCCTTGTGCTTGCAAGGCAAGCACTCTAATCACTGAGCTAAATCCCCAGCCCCTGTCAGCTATCTTTGATAAATACAAGGAAGAAATAAACAGTACATACTTTAAAAACAGGACAAAGAAAATTTTAGATATAACCACAATCTGTATACCTACATAGTACTCTGTGCTGTTAACTATGTGATTTTTTCAAAGTATCACTTGATTAGTATTTTTTTGATGTATATAATACAGTGGACATAAAGTAGAAAGTACCAAG
>PVJO010023525.1:0-27505 GCA_004026905.1 Hystrix cristata | reverse complement strand
TCTTCTTGGGAGACCCGCCTGTAGCCAGGTTGGAAGCCCTGCTCTTCACCTTCTTAGTAGGAGCATCTCACCCTAAAACTCCTCTGGGGGTCATCAGACTGCTTCTTGGTCCCCCTTTCGCTGTCATCATGATTGTATTTCCTGCAGCCTGGGACGTCAGTGTCCTGTCTCCTAACTGCTTGGCCCCAGCACCTCTTCCTGGGCTTTGCTGTGATCTTTGCAGACCCAGCACTGGGTACCCCGAAGGCCTCTGGTTATTATCTGTTGAGGACGCTGCCAACAGACCATGAAATGCCACAACCTGCCCTGTGAGCGGAGGTCTTTCTCTTACAGCAGTATGGCTGGCTCCATACGAACCTGCTGGCCTGCCACAGCCCAGTTTGACTGCATCTCCCCAGGATCTGCAGTTAAGACTCTCTTATATTCTTTGTACTTTGTAATTCTATCTTGAAATACACGCAATTTTGTGTTCCTCAGGTAATCTTAACCAAAACATGCCATCTTGGGCTGTGCAATCTTCACACAAGTACTGCTTCAATATACAGGATTGGTCTTGTGGTTTCCACCGTCCCAGTGCACAGCGTCATACTTCTGGGCACATGGACTGCAGTTTGAGATGCACAAATCTAAGATAAATGTTTGCCTCTCCCAAAGATGCTCTATACTGAAGAATCTGGAAGGACCAAATGCAGGTTTCTTCCAGAACTGAGATCTACACCAGCCCCAAGATGAGCCCAGGCCCCAGAGGAGAACCAAGCCCAGGCTCAGGGGTACAGGGGTGCTGTGGACAGAGAATCCAAAAAGCCAGGGGCTCCAGAAGCCCATCTAAAACTTGCTCTGAATGAACTAGTAGGTTCCTCCTGGTGATCCACAGTACCAGCATGCTTCCCAGTGTGGCAGGGAAAATCTCAGGAACTACAGTAGGAAGCAACCAACTCCAGGTTGTAAGATGCTTTGGGTTGAAATCCAACTTTTCCCCCTTGTTCTGAGCAGCTCTGTTCTTCACCAGCAAAACAGTGTTGTCTGGTTTCGAGCAGAATCCAATCTTCAGGCAGTCTGCTTTCCCCTTTAAGCAAGCTGTTCTCCGCTCCCTCCAGATGGATAATTTATTACAGTGTCTTGAACGGCCCTGCTTTTAATTGCCAGCTTATTCCCCCTTAAACACCTTGTACTTTATGATCTGGTTCTCTGTCAGGGCTGGGTCGTGGATTGCAGAGAATGACTGGAGCCGAAATTGCTTTCCCTGATTATGACACCATCCATAGAGCAGACTGTAAAACAAACTGGCCTCTGTTGCCCTTTTGTCGTTTATCTTTATTACTCAGAGAAAATTTGTGGAGAACAGCTCCCGGGCTCAGCTGTCATCGGGTTTCTGCAGCTGAGTCTGGCTGTGTCTGGCGATTATGCACAGCGACCGGATCATTTATGCGCACCTTTTAGATGGAGGAGTGAAGAGAGCTGCTATATGAAGAATTATATCCGAGTGATAAAATCTATTCAAGGCGATTTGCTGTCTTCTATTTTAGGCAGGCTGCCCCCGACACTGTCCATAATTCAACCACTCATTCAATTACTCCTAATACATGCTCTCAAAATAGACTCAGCATTTTTGCCTTGACTTTGGTGTGTTTTCATCAAGAGGAACCAGGAGAATTATTAATAGGAAGAAAGGAAGTTGACAACCTCTGCCTGGAGAGGAAGCAGCTCAGGATCTCTGAAATCTATAAGAAAGAAGGATTAAAAATCTCCATTTTAGTCACAGGACACAAACTGCTGATTAGTGAAGCTTGAGTCCACAGGGCGGAATAGATAAAAATTATTATAAAAATCCAGAGATTGGACATTTTTATGGAACAAGGATATGATGGAGAAAATCCATATACTTTCTAATCTTCAAGAAACACAGAAAATTTATACTTCAGCTATTTCTCAGCACTCGAAAAGAGAACAGAATTCTATGCTCCTAAAAGGGTTACTGTGCAAAGCAGTCTGTTTGGACATGAGCAGCAGGGATTTTTTTCTGAGTGCCAGGACTAAAAGATGCCCTTAGGAGGTGAAATCTTAGATTTTCTCTATGTGAGGCTTGGTCCTCAGTCCTCATCCAGCCTAGCTGATTCCAAATTGGTTTTTGAGATACACCGAGGATTGTGTTACGACCCTGGGAAGGGGCAGTTTGGGAACTGGGGGCTGGTCTTGTTGCCAATCAGCCTAGGGTTCTTTTGCTTGATTGAGATAGAAATCGTGAATCAGCAATGTGCGTCTCTGCTAGCAGTCTTGATGTCACTAGATGACACCAGGTAATGCTGGATGATAGCAGTTGACACAGGCGGCTGCTTCTCACTGCCATGGCCATCCATCAGTGTACAATACCAGCTGGACCACAGGCCAACTTTATCAAGTGCTGGTCTCTGCTGTTGGTCTTTATTGAAAGCTGCTGGTCTCTGGAGCTCTTCAGTGTTAATAGCTGAGTGTTTATTGCTATTTTTCAAAATGATCACTCTGCCCACACTTTTTAGGACAAAAAAAAATCCCCAAAAGATTTATAGGACACTTGGAGCCCATGCTACCTGAGAAATAAATCACGAGCAGGTTTACAGGAATACCAAAGTGAGCCTTTATTTTAACCAGGCCTATGCTGCAGCACAGTGGGGTCAGTACACAGGAAAGAGCACCTCTAGACTAAACTCAGAAGTGGCTGGGAGGTGCTTATTATGTAGCAGCTACAAGCCTGTTTCGGTGAGGGGCAGGGCCGAAAGCTTTCTGTGCATGTTGGGTATGCAAATAAGGAGCCTAAATTCCCATCTTCCCCATCTTAGCCACTCCAGGTGCCCCCTCCCTTCATCAAAAAGGCAGTTGTATTATCTGAAGTGGTGGGAGTGGGGGAAGAAATGCAATGCTGCCTGTCTGGCTGCACTCATGTTGGAGTAGAGAATGGCAGGTTGATAGCCAGGGAGGACACTGAAGCAAACTGTCTCAGGCCATTGGGGTGCAAGGGGGAGCAAAGGGAAGCAAGCGAAGGAGCAGACAGCTGCTGGTCAAGCCACACCACGCCCTCCAGCTGGCAGGGGAAAATGAGAGAGGTGCTTCTCATCCTCCTCACTCTGACTCGGCTATACCCTTATATGAACTTGGACAAATCACCGGACATTTCTCAGGGCTCCACGCTGCCATCTGTAGTAGGAAGAATCTTCCCTCAGGGTGGTGGAGAGGATTAAATGGGTAACACAGGATAACACAAGTTGAACCCTGTGGCCACATTATACTTTGACCTCCCATTTACTCCTTCCAATTTGGAGCATTTTTCTCTGAAGATTCACTTTTCCACATAACATTCTGGTTTCCTTTTCTTTATGTGATAATTTCAAAAGACTGAATTTATGATTTTTCTTTCCTAAAATGGAAAAAGGGAGGAAGGGAGAAAGAATTCAGAAATGAAAGATGTGGAGAATTGTATCATCAAGTTTTGTATTCTGGTCCCACCACTTTGGCTGGGTGATTGGGTGATTTTGGGCAACACAGCTAACTGTTTGGAGTTTTGTTTCCTCATCTATAAAATGGTGATTTTTTTTTTTTCTGAGGAACTGAGGATCGAACTCAGAACTCTGGCACTACGCTACATTCCTAGTCTTTTTTCTCCACTCTCATTTTGAGAGAGGGTTTTCTTCTGTGTTAAGTTGCAAAGTTGCCCAGGCTGGGCTCCAGGCTGCAGTCCTCCTGGGCCAGCCTCTTAGAGTGCTGGGACCACAGGTGTGCACCACAACACACAGCTGAAATGGCCATTCTAATGGTACCTACATCATGGGATTTAGCATAGGACTTGTAGGAAGCTCTCCAGAAATGGGCTCTATTTGTTAATTCTGTGTCTATTTATGGCTTTAATAAAGATTTGTCAACAATAGATTCCTTAAGTAGTCACATGTAGCCTAACAGGCCATTTTCGGCAATCTGCATCACTAGGTGATGTTGTCATTGTCAAATATCATGGAGTGTATTTATCCAAACTAAGATCGCCATGATGTCACCAGGCAATATAACAGGACCACCATCATATATTCTTTTTATTGTTGAATAAAACACCGTTATGGGTTACATAACTGTAGGAAATAAAAAAACGAAAATGGAGGACATTAAAAAGTGAACCCTTCCCCAAAGCTCTGAATCCTAAAAAGGCAGATTTGCATGCCAGTCCTCAGCATGTGTGTTAGTCAGCTTTCTGTCATGGTAACAATGCCTGAGATCCATTTATAAAGACAAAAGATTTATTCTGGCTCACAGCTTTAGAGGTTTCAGTCCATGGTTGGCTAGCCTGGTGGGCTGGAAGAAGCTACTCATCTCACGATGAGTGTCCCACAGTCCCCTTTGAGGGCATGACCCCAGTGACCTGAAGGCCTCCACTAGGCATCACCTCCCAGCAGCTCCACTACCTCCCCACAGCACCACTCTGGGATCAAGCCTTTAACATAGGGCCTTAATAGTCAAGTTTCAAACTCTAGCAGCACAACTTGATCTGGTATCAAACAGCCTCTCTATGTCCAACCACTTCAACCACCACCCATCCTGTTTCAACCTTGCCCAACATACAAGGTGCCTCCCAAGAGTTCTGTGGCTCTCTGTGAGCTGTAGTTCTAGCCCATAATAATACTATCTCCCTTCATTCACTAATTGAAATCCTACTCAAATGCTGCCTTATCCACCAAGATTTCCTGGCTCATCCTAAGTCTTAACATAATCATCTTTAAATAGCCCAGAGGAATGTTGTTGTTTGTTTTCTAGGCTTTGACACCTCTTGTTGACTCTCGTTCTTCACTAGTCTGGTGGACACAGCCCTCAGGGACCAGGAACATGATATGAACACAGTTCCCCCAGCACCAGAAGGCACTTACACCTTCTCTCAGGTGACCTTGTTCATAAAGAGATGCCAAATGCTAGGGTGGGAGACCCTGGGTTTCTGTTTTCTTATGTGCAGGGAGAGGAGTTGGAATACCTGTTCTGAGCCTCCTCTAGTTTGAAACTCTTGCTATTTCTCAGGCTGGGTGGCTTCACATACTGGTGGTGGACGGTTGTCACAATTCTAGCCAATAAGCTCTACCTCTCAAAAATACAGCTCACACCAAAAAAACAAAACAAAACAAAACAAAACCAAAAACTCTTCCTTCCTCTTCAACATACACACGGAATGGGCAGCTCATCCCCCAAGTAGATTCTTGATTGCCCCCTAGGACTTTCAAGCTGGTGACCCCACAAACTATGTTTCAGGCTTATTAAAGACTTTGGTGCCTTTTGGTAGGGGTCTCAGTGTCCCCGGTTCAATATGATCTTCCACATGATTGTGGGACCTGAAACAAAACCATTCAGAGAGGATAGTAAAGACACTGGGCTGGTCTCTGCTGCTTGTAGGGTTGCGTATTGATGCAGTGGGTACAGGAGTCACCCTTTATCCAAGAAAAATGTATTCCATTCCTGGCAGCATCCCCTGCCTCCACTCTTCATCAACAATGTACAGGGGACTTTTCAGTCTTTGAAATCCTTTTGTAGAGGTACAGCATGTTATTACAGATAAGTTTTTTTACCCTGCAATTCTTCCTAGGATAAAATGCCATTTTATGATACTGTCACAGTGGTTTTGACTACACAGGGCACTGGAAAGGAGAAACAATGATTGAACCACAGACGGAAACTCAATCTCACCATTTTTAGAGGCTCCATTATTCCAGGACCAAGTGCTGTTCCCGGCTTTCTGCTTGACATTCTAGAGCATTGTCTCTAACTAATTATAATTCATTTGGCTAATTCTAATGGTCTAATTTTATCATTCTGTAATTAAGCTTCTTCTGGCAGCATGGTATTTAGCCATAAAAGAAAAATATTTCCTTTCCCATTTTCAAAATTCATTGAGCAAGACTAGAAAAGGTAGTCGTGGCCACTTAATTCTACATTTCTTTCAAGTAACAGTTTTTCTTATTGACTTAAAGGAGCTGGTAGATTAGTCCAAAACGTTTGAAGTTTTACAGGTATAAAACTTTTGAAGTGTTTTTTTTTTAATTAGAAAGATGGCAGTAAATCAATCGATATTGGTCAAATACTTTACAAAACCCAGAAGGAAAATGAATAAGATTTGCTCAAAAGGAAGTATTACTGCTTATATCCAAGAAGCAGAGGCTGTTTGTTGCTTAAACAACATCCGATATCACGTGATTGTATTGTGAGTAGCAAGGTACTGAACTAAGAAAATACATTTCCCAGTTACCTTGCAAATAGGGATGGTCACATGACAAAGACTAGCCAATGAGGTGTAAGTTCAAGTTGTCAGTTGGTGCTCCTGCAAAATCTTATAAGGGGTAGACTCGGCTGAAGATCTCTCTTGGGCTCTTCTTCCTTCCTTCTTCCTCAATGAAGAACTTGTTTAGTAAAGTTGAAGCAGATTTCCATATACTGTGGGGTAAAGGTCAAGAGACATTGGCTCTGACATTCTCAAACCAAGAAATCAATACCTATATCTGTGAAATCTGACTTTTTTGTTGTGATTGAAAAATAAATCCCTGTGCAGTTTAAGTCATTATGATTTGGCCTTTCAATTACAGGTGGCCCTCCCTATTCAATGGGCTGTGCATCTGTGTATTCAGCTAACTACAGCTCAAATTAAAAAAAAAAAGCACTTGTACTTGGACATGTACAGACTTTTTTCTTGTAATAATTCCTTAAACAATACACAACAGCAAATATTTACATGTCATTTGCATTAAATTAGGCATTATATGTAACATAGAGATGATTCAAAGTACCCAGGAGGGCTGGAGATGTAGCTCAGTGGTAGAGAGCTTGCCCAGCATGCATGAGGCCCTGGGTTTGATCCCCAGTGTCGTAGAACAAAGAAAGAAAGCGAGAGAGAGAAAGAGAGAGAGAGAGAGAGAAGGAAAGAAAGAAAGAAAGAAAGAAAGAAAGAAAGAAAGAAAGAAAGAAAGAAAGAAAGAAAGAAGGAAGGAAGGAAGGAAGGAAGGAAGGAAGGAAGGAAGGAAGGGAAAAGAAGTATCAGGAAGTATATGTGCAAGTTCTATGCAAATACTGTGCCTTTTTATATAAGGGACTTGAACGCCTTTGAAATTTGGTGTTTTGGGAGGGTCCTGGAACCAACCTCCTCTGTGTATTGGGGATGGATCAACAATTCTTTATTTCTCTCTTTTACTAGATTATAACACCACAAGAGGATCAGTTTTGTCTGTTCTTTGCTGTATATCATGCCTTAATGATAATTTGCTGAATAATAATTTGCTGAATAATAATTTTTTTGAATAATAATTTGCTGAATGCAGTTGAATTCCTTGAAGGTAGTAAAAATCCAAATGCCACATTTAAAGCTCTTCATCCAAACTATGATATCTTTATAATTTTGTTTAGAAGTAAGTTTTATTACTGATGACCTCTCATCAGTGTATATCCAAAGTATATCATCATAAAGCAGACAAGAAACATTAAAGATCACGCACAAAAAGACAGCCCTACTGCATCTAAGCCACACAGTCCATGGGGACTGGTAAAGCTGTCTTGCTCAATGGAGAGGCTGAGCTCTGCCCCAGGATCTGGGAGCCAGAATGATGCTCTGCAATGAGATGCTTTGGGAAGGGCTGAGGAGGAGTGGTTTCTCATCAGATGGTTGGTTGTGAGGAACTGGTATCAGGGAGACTTCTCCCAACTCCTCTAAAATGAAGGAAAAGCCACCTCCATTGATTTTCCTTCTAGGAAGCCACACTTTGGATTTTAACCCTCCTCCTTTTCAATTTAAAGTTTCTCAGTAGTAGTTTCACTGACATTCATGTGAAAGATTTAACACACTCAGATGGTGGCTAAAAGCTAATTAACTTTTTTTTTTTTTTTTGCAGTGCTTGGGATTGAACCCAGGACCTTCATATTAAACTAATCCAGAGCCTCTTTTTTATTTTTAGTTTTTAAAATAAAAAAAAAAACCTTTTAATTCTCTTTCCTCGGGCTCCCAGAGTGCTGGGATTATAGGTATGCACCATCATGTTTGGCTTAACATTTATTGAGTACTTATGACAGGTTGGACATCCCTAATTCAAAAATCCAAAATCTAAAATATTCCAAAATTCGAAGTTTTTTGAACTTTGACATGACACCACAAATGGAAAATTCCACACCTGACAAATCACAGTCAAAATATGGGTACACTAAAATGTTCAAAATTGCCTTCAGGATATGTGTACAAAGTATATACATAACACGAATGAATTTTGTGTTTAGACTTGGGTCCCATCCCCAAAAGATCTCAGTGTGTGTATACAAACATTTCAGAATCTGTAAAACGTGTGATGTTTGCAGCAAAATAAAACAAAAAGTTTCTCAGTAGTATGTAATGTTACTACAATGTGCCTCTCGAAGATTCTGTTACGACTTAGATCTAAAATGTCCCTCCAAAGCCTCATGCTTTCAGAGGTGGAGATTGTGGAATTTGATTGGGTCATAGGGGTGCTACACTCATCAGTGGATTCATCCGCTGATGAGTTCAGTGAGCTGAAGGTGCTGTTCAGAGGTGGGGCCTGACTGGAGGTGGTCACGGGGGTGTGACCTGGAAGGATGTATTCTTGTCCACATTCTTCTCTTCTCTCTCTGCTTCCTGTCTGCTATAGGGCGAGCACCCACTGCTCTGCCAAGCCCTTCCGCCTGCCACTTCTGCCTTGGAGCCAGCCAACTTTGGACTGAACCTGCTGGAAACCGTGAGCAAAATAAACCTCTCCCCTTAAATTGCAGTTGTCAGGTATTTTGTTTCAGTGACAGGAAATCTGACTAATAACACCTTTGTATGTTGGAAGCTTGACCCTCAGTGTGGCAGAGTTGGACGTGGTAGAACTTTTAAGAGGTGAGGCTTAAATGCAAGATAATTAGGTCACTGGGAACGCTGCCCTCAGGAGGGATTAATGGAGTTCTTGTGAGACCTGAGTGAGTTCCTTCAATAATGGGTTATAATATAAAGTCTTGTAATATAAAGTCACTCTTTGGGGTCCTGTCTTATCGTGGCTTAGCTCTACCTACATTCCTGCCATTTTCATGTTATCTACTATGAGTCCTCACCAGAGGTCAAAGACATGGGGCCACTTCATTTTGGACTTGCAGCCTACAAAACTGTGAGCTAAATCAACCTTTTTTATGAAGTACCCCACTTTAGATATTTTGTTGTAGCAACAGAAAGTGGACTAAGATATATACGATGTTCTTTGCTTAGTAATTGTATTCTCCGCACTTATTTCTGTCTTTTAGATAGATATTCTAAACTTAATGAACAGGGTCACTTTCTAGAGTGTTTTCCCCCTCACCTCAGTACTACTGTATCAAAATTGTATTGGATTTAAGAAAAGAATAAAGATTCAAGGGGGCTCAGAAAGGGGACCTGAGCAGCAGGGTGCCTGGAGCCTCACTGTGAAGGATTCATCTTGTCCCCAGCCCCTTCTGTCCTCCCCTACTCCTACCCCCTTGCCATAAGGCTTCACTTCAGGAGATGCTCCCTGCCATGAAGCTCTGCCACACCACTGGCCCAGAAGCAACAGAGCCAAATAACCATGGACTGAAACCTGTGAAGTCATGAGCCAAAATAAGCTTTCCTCCTCTAAATGGATTTTATCAGACATTTTATCACAGCAATGGAAAGCTGTCTAATACACCATATGACAGCATCTGAAAACTACCCTGGGAAGCCATCAGATATTTATTTAGGTTAAGTCACTATCTCATTTACTTATCTCTATATACACTGAGAAAAGGAATGAGAATAGATTTTAATGGAATAGATTCATACTTTCTATTTTTCTTTTTATTTGGTAGGCAATCAACTCAAACATGTACATTGGGTACCTATTGAGTATCCATAGTTGGGTCATGTGCCATATTGGAGGTTGTTTTGTGAAAACCAGTTACAAGAAAAAAGAATGCCCAACATTAATAGATAAAAACTTGTATTTCTCAGTTTACTGAGCTGTGAATTGGCATCATACCTTCCCCATAGCAATGTTCTGAAATATCTTATATACAGTGCAGAATACAGAGCGTGGCATTAAATAGATCTTTAAGGGAGGGGAGAGGAAGAGGGGGGAAAACCAAGATACATCATGTACAGGTACAAAATAACCATGTTGATTATGATCATTATGTATACAATGTACCAATACATGTTCTTGGTAAAAGATGGGGGACAGTGTGACCTCAATGGATCTTTAACTTTTCAATGTCTCCAGACTGTTCCTCCTCATCCTCTCCAACACCTGGTTCACAGTAAACAGAGTCCTCCACCCCCAACACCTCTGCTTCACTGTGCCAAAGACAGTTTCCTACATGTCGTGCCTGGTTTTCCCCAAGACACAGTTCACCAGCCACTGTCTCAGGAAGTCAGGATGCTGGGCTGATCTTCTTCCTGTTCTGTGTCCTTGATGCCAGACTTCTGGTGACCTCCCATCATGGTCTGCTGACATCCTCCACAGGCGCCCGAGTCAGGGAAGCCGTGCTGGTGTGTCACTTCCTCACCTCCACCTGGAGCCCCCAACCCACTGTGAGTTCCATGTACCCCTCTGGACCATCCATCACTTGGCATCTCGCCTCCTTCTTCCATTTCTCCTTAGCCACCCAACTCTTTACCACCCTCTGGATATCATCCTAACCTAGAATCAGCCACAAAACTCCAAATTCAAATCTGTCACTCATGAACCTTGACTTGTCCTGCAGGAAGTCACTGCCCCTACACTGGTTCCTCAGTGCCATTGAGTTCTACTGCCCCTGACCTTGAATCTTTATCCCACCGGCACACTGCTGAATTCCCTTGCTCTCCAGCCTCGGCCCTGCAGTTGGTGTCGGTCATCACTCGTGCCAGTATTTTTAACTCCTCCGGCCCTTTGTATGTCCCACCCCTGGCAACCCACCAACTGGACATCTAATAATATTTCTAGTAACCTAGTAAGGCTATAGCTTTGGGAGGACTTTGAATGTGAGTCACCAGGTGACTCGGCTACTGATGATGACTTGGATCGTGAAAGCCAGAGAAGTTAGCAAGACATGACAGATAGAGAAGTAAAGAATGACACAGATGAGGAAGAAAACGGTAATGCAAATAAGTATTTGACTAGTCAAAATGCCACAAAGTGGTCGTGTATACCTGAGTGATCCAATGTTGGAACTAGGTCGGAAAATGTTATGAGGTTCTTGCCAGGCTGAACCTACTGGACAGAATGCCAACGCTGTAAGTCAGTGTTGGAAATTGTTTGTGATGGACGATATGCTACAAGATGTTTTGAAATACGTTAATAATGAGATACAAGTAAAAAATTCTATATGCATCAATAGTAATACTCAAAAATATATGTATTGTGACACCTCACTATCTGAACTAAAAGCCTTCATAGCAGGACTTCATCATTCTAGCTGTAAGATTCTAAAAGATTTATGGAGAAGTGAAAATGTGGCATTGAGATTTTTAGAACAATAATGACACTCAAGAGATTTGATTTCCTTCAAAATCACCTATGTTTTGATGGCAAAAAGACCTGCAAAGAAAGAAAAAAAATCAGACAGTTTGGCTGCTATTTGCTCATTTTCTGAAAGTTTTGTTTTGAACTGTCAAGCAATTTATACACTGTCCAAATACATGACAATTGACCAACAACTTGCACCATCGCATGATTGTTGAAGCTTTTGGCAATATGGCAAATAAACCTTCCAAATATGGTATAGAAATATATGCCCTGGTAGACGTGAAAACATTTTACATCTTGAATTTACAAATGTATCCTGGAACTCAGCCACCAGGTCTTTATTCGTGCAGTAATACACCATATGACTCTGTGGACAGACTTGTACATATTTCAAAAAGTAACCCAAATGTCACATTTGACAATTGGTTCACCAGTTACCCACTGATGTTACGTTTGCTAAAAAAGAACACCAGTTGACCAGCACAGGAACTGTTTACAAGAACAAAGCCAAGATTCCTGAAAAAAAGTTGCACGTTCACAATAGAGAAATGCATAGTACCATCTTTGAATTTCAGAAAGACATAACATTGGCCTCTTATGTGGTGAAGAAAAACAAAGTAGTACTGATACTGGCAACACTGCACCGTGATGATAGTGCTGATTGAGAAGCTGGGCATGGTGCTGCATGCCTGTAATCCCAGCTCTGAGGAGACTGAGGTGGGAGGATCCTGTGAGTCCAAGGTCACTCTGTGCTACATAGTGAGTTCAAGGCTGGCCTGGACTGTGTAGTAAGACGCTGTCTCAAACAAAACAAAACAGAAATATTGATAGTGAATCCTCAACGTGAAGCCAGAAATGGTCACATTTTACAACAAAATGAAAGGTGGAGTAGACGTTATTGACAAGTTGTGCATCAACTGTGATGTCACTTGATACAGAAAGTGTTGGCCAGTGGTGGTGTTTTACTCAATCCTAAACAGGCAAAAATAGTTTCGTAGTTTACAAAGAAAATAACAAGCCCAAAATATCATGGAGAAATTTCCTTAAAGACTTGGGACTGAAATTGATAAATGATCAATTACAACAGAGGAAGAACAGTATGTAACTGCCCAAAGAACTCCACAAAAGAATTCTGGAGCAGACTGCTGCACAGACAGGTGAAACATCACAAGAGCCTCCTAAGGAAACAGGAAGACCAGCAAGATGGCAAGTACGCCCTACCAAAGAAAACGGGAAAACAAACACATGTGCTATCGGTGTAAGCGAGACTTGTGTATGGAACATGCAGTTCTCATGTGTGAAATCTACCTTAGGTTGTGATTATTAAAGCAAAGATTATTTGTGTGGTTGATTTTTTTTTTTGTATTTTCATTGGCGTTCACAGAGAGTTTATTTCTGGTGTTATTTTTTAGGTTTTGTAAGCAAGTAAACAGTTGATGTTGAAAATGTTGATATTTATTCTAAACACTCATTACATATTAAAAATTTCGTATTTTATTGATAGTTTCCTGTTAAGTACACATTGTTTAGTACAATAAAATTCATGAAATTAAAATCAATAATTCACCAATAGAAATACTTCTAAAAATTATAAATGTGGGCATCGTATACCCTGTAATGTGCCTTTCAAACACATTTGCCATGTTGCCTGCTGCTGGAGAAGAGGTTTGATTTGGCTCATGGTTTCAGGGTGTCTAGGCCATGGCTATTTGGCTCCAAGGCAGGGATGACATGGAAGAAGGCCTGGTGGAGTGAAGATGCTTAACTCATGGTGGCCAGGAAGCAGAGCAGAGAAGCAGGACTGGAGAGGAAGAAGTGAGGACCAGTGATGGTCCCCGAGGTCGCACCTCCACGATCCATGCAGACACACACAGAAGTATGCTCTATTAATCCCTTTGATTGTCCCCAAGCCAACCAAGTTGACATGATTAATCTTGACCACCCCCCACTTTGCCTTTCAGACTTTCCCATGGATCTCTGGTGTAGAACCTGCTATTGTGCTTTCTCTCCAACTAGCCAGGGCTCAGGAAAGTACAGCTTGTGTCTCTCATTGATTCATTTATTCAGCAAATATTTGTGAAGCATCCCTGCTCCACCAGGCTCCACCCTAGTGCCAAAGAACTAGGGAGTATCCAGCACAGGTCCTTGCAGGTACCATGTTCTGAGTTTGTTTCCCAGCCTCGCAGCTTGTGCGTCTTGTGGGATGGCACCAATCAGAGGAACAATGGGAGCGTCACTGCCCTAGGCTGCACCAAGCTCCTCTTAAAGAGGTAACTAGTCCTTGTCAGGCTCCTGGGGGTGGGATGTATCCCAAATGGCACCATCAAAAGATCCTTGATCACCCTCACTCCATAGCTGTTCTCTGTCTTCAGTGCCCACCTTGACTGTCCTGGAGTCTCACTGTTACATCTGGATTTTTAAGCTTTTTAAAATATTTCTGTGGTGTTGGGGATTGAATTTAGGGTCTCATCAATGCTAAGCAAGTACTCTAATACCAAGCTACACCTCCAGCCCCAGACCCTCAAGCTTTGGAAGCGCCAAGGCAGTCTGCACCCTTCCAGTGCCTCCCCTGGTGGGAGAAACGCCTTCCTTCCTGCTCAGCTCACCTGCCACTTGGGACTCACCTTGCCTGTCAAGCCTGGTCCCTGCAGCCTCTTTCCCCACAAGGCTCAGTCAGACCCAAGCCACTGGGCTCTGGAGACACCATGCTGTCCACCCTTCCACCCTCCACTTCTCTTAGCTCCTTCTGTTCAAGATGAACATCTGCAAAGAGGTGGCTCCTGAAGGCTCCTGACACCAATACATCTCACACTCTCAGTGTGCAGTTCACAAGCGGAGCACTGTCTCCCCTGCTCTGTGTGCATGTGTGTGCCTAGGTGAGCATGTGTGCATGTGTGGGGCATGTAAATGTGGCTGTGTGGCTCTACAAGGGGGGTTCATTGTCTAATAAGTCAGATTGCCTTACTCTGGGTCAGGACCATCAAAGATCTATAACCATTTTCATGATTAACAAAAAGAAGTCATTTCACCCAAGAAGAATCCAGCCCTTAATACCAAAGCTCATTGACCGGTGTCTACCTGTCACTGCTTCTCTAGGAAGGTGTTCGACAAGGTGCCAGTGCTTGGAGTCACAAGGCTTCCACCCTCTTTTTCATTTTTTGCCTATTCACCATATTCCACCTTATGAGCTGAATTTTGTTCCCTTCCAAAATTCACATGCTGAAGTCCCAATCTCCAGTGCCTCAGTCTGACTGTATTTGGAGACAGGCCCTTTGAAGAGGTAATTAAATTAAGATGAGGTCACTGGTGTGAGCCCTAATTCAATATGACTGGTGTCTTTATAAGAGAAGTTTGAACACAGACAGGTACAGAAGGAAGACCATGTAAAGACATGACAAATGATGAGCATCTGCCAACCACAGAGAGCGACTGGGACAGAAGCTTCGGGAAGAGTGTGGCCCCGCCCACAGCTTGATCGTGCACTTCGGGCCTCCAGAACCATGAAACAATAAACGTCTGTTTAAGCGTCTCCACCCAGTCTGTGGCGTTTTGTGCTACCCTAGCAAACTAGTAACAGTCTCTTTACAATGTTTTCTTTTTATTTTAATTGATTAAAAATAAATTTTAAATGTCATGAAGGCAAAGGTCTTGTAGGTACCTTAGAAAAGGATTTAAGACTACTTCACTCAAAATTGAGGGATTTAGCCAGGCACAGTGGTGCACACCCGCAATCCCAACTATATGAGAACTGAGGTAGGAAGATCACAAGTTTGAGGCCAGCCTCACACATATGGGCAATATGGTGAGACCTTCGTCTCAAAAAAAAAAAAAAAAAAAAAGAAAGAAAGAAAGAAAAGAAAAGAGAAAGAGATTTATTTTTACTCCCTTGTAGTCTAACTTGATATCCTCAAAGCAATTTTATGTTGAGCCATTTGGATGCCTGATCCCTTAATTGTAACATATTATTGTGCTTTTGGTCAAGACTGGGGCCTTTATATGATTTTCTTTTCATTCTTAGCACCCCAGGAAGTAGGTGGGTCACTTTTGCTTTGCAAATGAGGTCTCTGAAGACAAGATCCCTTTGGGGCTGACATTCCAAGGTTCTGGAGTACAGCCCGCCCCTCGGTTGCTTCTGTAAGCTGCCTGCCACACACAGGAAACAGGTGGCAAGATTCTCAACATTGAAAATACAGCAAAGACTGGCCCAGTGCCTGGCACAGAAGATTGCCAATAAATATTGATCAAGTGGCTGCTTTAAATTTTGACTGCATGTACTTCAGAGGATTATCCTACTCACCAGACTTTTCCTCAGAGAAAAAGGCAAATTTCCGATATTTTCCTTACATAGTTCTTTGCTAAATTAGCTTCGCATCGTGGTGAAAGTATTGAGCTGGGAATAGGAGCTGGGTTTGGATCCTGGCTCTGCCATGTTTGAGCTATAGGATCGTGAACAAGCCCCTTATTTTTCTGGGCTTTGGAGTTTTCTTTTCCAATCTGTAAAATAAGGGTGTTGGGTCAAATCATTTTAAAAGCATCTTCTAGCTCTACAGTGCCATAATTCTAAGAATTTAGGCAGGAAGTTGCTTGTAGGTCACTTTCTCTTGACAGCTGTCTCTCAATTATCCCTGGGCAAAAGGAGACACTTGGTGTCGACAGCAGCTCTACTAGACTGAGGCACGGTCCATTTTCTGGGGCAGGAAGGAATCTTGGGGTTTCAGGGTGGCCTTGCCTGGCCCACTGAGGTGGGAGAGGCATCTGGTTGAGGGGAGACCTCAGCAGGTTCCTCCCTCTGCCTGTGCATGCTCCTGGGCTGAGCACTGTAGGTAGACAGTGCACCGACATCTAGGGCCCAAAACAGATGAGAACTGGATGCCACCCATCAACTTAACAGGTGACTGTCAAGACCCATGCTTGGGGGGTTGGGGATGTGGCTCAGTGGTAGAGAGCTTGCCTAGCAAACATAAGGCCCTGAGTTTGAGCCCTAACAACCCCTTCAAAGAAAAGACCCACACTTGGATCTTGCTGGTAATATTTTCCTTCCTGCTTTTCTGTCATGGTTGATCAGTTCTGGACTACAGATTCCTTGAGGGCAGGAACATTCTGAAATTTTCTCTCTGTATAACTAAGGGCTCAGTGTCCCTGAGTGAAGACACTGCTAAAAAAGGAAGTGCACAAGCTCTGGCTGCTTAGTACTGTTTCTAAATTGGATTTCTCACCCACTCACATCAACTCCTACTTCCCAAAGAGGAAATAAATGGAACTTCATTTCCCTGCCCTTTTCCAGGTGAAGATGGAAATTATGTGACCCTGAATAAAGTCTATATTTAGGCAGTCTTGGAAGTGCCCTCCCAACTTCCTAAAATAAAACATGTAAAGAAGTGACAGGACTAAACTGCCAGCTTCCATCCGGGGGAAATGGAGAGCAGCCTCATCTTCCCATGGATGATGGATTCTATCTGAAGCCCCCGAGTGGGAAGGTGGCTTTCATGGGTGGCCCCTTCTCTGTGACCCAGTCATTTGGACACACAGCTCAGTGCAAAGGTCCTAGTTTCGATTCTTTTTTTTTTTTTTTTTTTGTGGTGCCGGGGATCGAACTCAGGGCCTTGTGCTTGCAAGGCAAGCACTCTAATCACTGAGCTAAATCCCCGGCCCGTGACCCAGTCATTTGGGACCACAGTGTCAAGCTCGAGCAGGTAGCAGTCAGACTGACTTCACAGGGCCAAAGCTTACAATGTTGACCGCTTTGTACTTTTAATCAGTAATCAATATTTTAAAAACTTAAAAATTCGGTTGTTTCCCTAACAATACAAATCAATGATGTCTTTGGCCTTGGAAATGGTCTTGACCCCCAACCTGCCAGTTTGAAAGGGATTCATCCCTTCTTTACTCCTTGTCCCTGCTTGTCACATCACGCTTAGATATCAGCTTAGCCTCTGCACATGAGAAAGAGCTGCTGTCCCTGGAACAAGGACACGGGCTAAACCCTGGTGGACACGAGAAACAGTGATCCATAGGATCCACAGGAGGTGTCTGGGAGAGCCGGTGCTCCTAAGAGAAAGGAGACAGGGGGACAAACTGAAGGGGCAAGAAGGAGTGACGAGCAGATATGTGGGTAGATGTGTGCACAGGTTACGGACAAGGAGTTTAATCAGCTAAAAGAGTATTTTTCAAGCTCAAGAGTTGTTTAGAAGCATCTCTAGGTCCTTGCCTGGAGGTGGGAAGGAAAGGATAGAGATAGAGTCCCACCTTTGAGTTGGAAATCACCAGTCACCCCCATACAACACAGTTCCTGGTTGGTCCTGTCCAAGCCAGATGCTGGGAGGAACAGTGTCCACCCAGCTACTTTGGGCTGCTCTACCCAGGCAGGCCAAATACTAAGCAATGGCTTTCCACCAGAAAAGGAAGTTGGAAGTCGCTTTTAGTCACATTGGTCACAGTGGGAGGGTATGGAGAGGGTCCTGGATCCTCAGGGAACATAGGCAGCTTTGGATATTCAACTTCCCAATCTACCCCAAGAGTGCAAAGATGGGGAGTGGGAGTGTGGGACAATGTACTTGAATAATGTCTCTGGAGACTGCCCCCCCCCAGTCTCTAGTGCCACTGGTGTTCATCCTTCACCCAGTGTGGGCTGAGCTGGGGGCTGATTTCCCACTTCTCCCAGCCAGCTTCATTTCTGGAAGCTGGCCCCATGTCCAGTCCATGTCTCCTCCTCTGAGACAGAATTTCCTGGAAGCCAGCTGCCCCCAACCTAGATCCTTCAAGCCCTGTCCTCTGTTCCTTCCAAATCCAGAATCTTGCTCCCTGCTCAGGGTCTGATTGCAGTTTTGCTATGCCCCATTCAGAACTTGCTTTGTGATTGTAGCCCCCCGTCTCTAGGATGTACCTCTTTCTTGGTGGCTGAGCTCACTGCTGCCCCTCATTCCCACAGGGCCCTGGAGCACAGGGTGAGGGATGGAGTCCCTTTGCAGGGTGGGGAATGGTCCGTACTGATCACTGGGGACCCTTCGAGCTCCAGTGTCTGTGGATAGCAGGTACTGGCTGAATGTTTATGGAGTAAGGTTATCTTCTCATGGGAGCTATTCATGAAGTTACAAACAGAATGCTCAACCAGCTTCCTGATGATATGATCCAGAAAATTATGTAAGTCCTCAAATATGGGACTGGTTCCTTCACAATATAATCAGTGCATTCAACACACTGCTCTAGTCAGTATTTCCCGTAAAGTTTTTGTGACACAGTTGCTCCACTCGGAGTCCTCAGTGACTCCTCCTTGAATGCCAGTCTCCTTAACATGACAGCCAAGACCCTCCACAAGCTTGTCTCTCTTCCTCTCTCGGTGGTGTCCTGCATAAAGCTTTCATTCCAGCTAGATGTGTCTAACTGTCCCTGACACAGAAGCTCAATCTTGCCTCTGTGCTTCTGTCACTGGGTGCACCCTCCCCTCCACATAGGCCAACTCCTACCCATAGACAAGACCAGTGGTTACTCAATTGTTATGGCTTCCTAATTGAACATTCCAAATCATAATCATTCTGTACATCCATAGAATTACAGAATGACAGCCTCTGGTAATCATTGGATACTACCGTTTTGTATATTTGTATATTCTTGCCGTGGATGATCTCATCTTATGTGTGTAATTACTGCCCTCTCCCTACAACTAGACTATACATCTTTATGCTTGAATTCTGTTCTCCATGTGTCCCCAGGATACACATAGTAGATGTTCCAGAAAATTGGTTGAAAGAATAATTAAAAGGCTGAGACTTCTTCCCCTCTACATCTGGAAAGGCTAAGTATCCCCAGCTTCCAGAACCTGCTAGAAGGGAAAAAAACAGAGATATCCTCTGTCTATATAACTGGAACAGCCCAGGATGGCAGGTGCTTAGGACATGTCTTAGGCTGAAGAGGGTGGACAAGCTCACGGCTGAGGTGGGGCAGTCCTAACTACTGCCTCATGGGCACACTCACCCAGTGAGTGCCTGGAGCTACAAGTTGGGGATGTGCTTGGGCACCTGAAAGACACCAGTGTGTCCCCAAGGAAGGGCTCTGCAGCGACACCAGCTGGCATGTATGTCACACCAAGGCAGCTGCTGAGCTCTTCTCCAAAAGTGTTAGGGGATCCTACTGCAGAGGTCTTGTTCAACACAGACTTATCCCTAACCCTAACTCTATCCCTAATGCGAACCCTAAACCTAACCCTAATCCTGATCCTAACCCTATCTTTAACCTTAAATCCTAACCCTAACTCAATCCCTAACCCTGTCCCCAACCCCAATCCTAACCCTATCCCTAACCCTAACCCTAACCCTAACCCTATCCCTAGCCCTAACCTTAACCCTGACTTAGTTTGTTCATTATCCCTTTCAGATCTAGTAAGTGCTGCCTGAACTAACTTTGTAAGTCTAAATCTGTCCCCTATCAGCTTCCCACTGCCAAAAAAGGCAAGTCCATTCTCCTTTGGAATAACTTAAAATGCCTTTTCCACCCAGCTCCAGGTAATCTCTAGTGTCATCTCCAGCAACCTCCGCACACTGCCTTTCTACAGCTGGAAGACTGGTCATCGTTTCCCAAACACACCACATACGTGCAAGCCTCTGAGCACTTGCACATGCTGTTCCCCCAACACAGCCTCTCCAGCCGACCTCTGTGCAATACATGTTCTCTATCTCTGCTTCCCACTGTGGTAGCCACTACTAGTGTGACTGACAAGCTGAAATTTTAGCATGATTCAACTTTATTAAATTTAGTGAAATTCAACTTACAGTTCAATAGCCACAGGTGGCCAGCAGCTACCATATTAGAGACCAGAGTTTTAGTTGAAATTTTCTCTGTTCTCTTTTCTCTTTCTCATACTGGGGGTCTAGAAAGGATCTGCGTAACCAGGATAAGTTTAAATGTTGTTGTTTTACTCTAGCTTTCTTTACCTCATCCTCACCCCGACAAGGCCTCATTATTGCCGAAACTGTGCTCTCCTTTATGGAGGTCTGCACCTATCACACAGCCCCTCTTCCCTCTTGCTTTTCTTCCCTCCTGGAATCTTCTTATCCTCACACTGCACAGCACTTTTGCACTACTCTAGGTGAGCCAAGTCATCTTCCTTATACAGTTGCCTCTGCCCAAAACATTCTTCCATACGTCTCTGCCCTGCTAACAAACGCTTCAAGATTTAAGCTTAGATGTCTCTTATTCCAGGACACTTTCTCTTACACCACCCACTACCCAAGGCTACATTAGGGGGCTCTTCCTCTCTAAAACCCCCACACATCGGAGTTCTTCACCGTGTGCTTGTGTTTGCAGCCTGTAACCTCCTCACTACTGTAAATTTCTTTGTGGACAAAAATTGTTTATTCTTCAAATATTCTGCCACAGTGCTCCTGGCACGTACTAAGAGGCCGAGTATGAGCAAAGTGCTTCTGTTGGATATGGTGATGCGAGGGGCACTGTCCGTGGTGCTGAAGCAGCGCCTCGGGCTTGATGTGGACTGCCTTATGTCCAATCCCTCTGGCAAAGTAGAAACCAGGTTATGGGATATAGAATGGTAAAAGGAGAGAGGACAGGGAATTTTGGGGAGAGAGAGGGAAAAAAAGGAGAGAGGGGAGAGAGAGAGAAAAAGACACAGTGGGGAGGGAAAGAGAGAAAAAGAGAGTGAGAGTAAGAAAGAGACAGATTAGAAAAAGTTTTGCTTTATGTCCAAATCAGTGTTAATAAGAGAAGCCACATTCAGAGTTGACGAAATGGAAGACTCCCCAGGGGAGTAAGGATCGTGTGTGCAAGAATCAAGGTGGACAAACACACTCCTGCAGGCTGCAGTACAGCCGGGTAGACAAGTTGTGGCTGAAGTAACGGCCTCGGCTATGCTTAAGTGCTAATGCTTGACCTTTGTTTTTCTTTACTCCTTAAAATATCAGTTCTTTATGCTACCCATAACAATTAGAATTCATATCCCTTGGGTTTCATACTTTGTATAGCTGGTTTTCTGTGAGTGATATGTAGTTTCTCTTTTGTCACTTTTAATTATGTCATTGATAGATAATTCAGTGAAAACACTGTCACTTTCCTACACTCTAAGATACTAAATTTCCTTTTTCTCAAAATTTCAGCACTCTTTCACTCCTGCTTACCTTCAGCTGATGGTCTTCTTGGTTCGCCAAAAAATTAAACCAATAAGGAAAGCACTTTCTTTTTTCCAAAAAGAAAAAGTAAAAGAACAAAAATTTTAAGGAGCTAAGATTAGGATACATTTACTCCTTCCCTTCTTCCTTCGTGCAAAATGTGACCACATGCCTGTTAAAGATGAATCCCTTATTTATGCTCTGAACACCAACTCCTCTACTCTGTCCAAAGACTTTCCCCCACAATCACACTCTCTCTGCATTGAATATTTTCCCCATTATGGACAATGTCCTGTGCTTATAAATGCACTCTAATATTTCTCATCTTTTAAAACACTCTCTGGGACTATATACCCCTGTGCCAGTCGGCTTTTGGTTGCTGTAGCAAATACCTGAGATTACTAACTTGTAAATAGAAAATGTTTTGGCAAATAGCTTTAGAGGTTCCAGCCCATGATTCGTTTGATCCATTGATTTTAGGTATTTGTTGAGGGTGCCAGATGCCCAAACTACTCACTTCCTGGTTAGAAAGCAAAAGAGAGTAAAAAAGGCACTCGTAATCTCCTTGCAGGCCCTATCTCTCCTGACAGAGAGACTGCCCATTAGGTTCTATTTCTTCAAATTTCCAACATCCCTAAATAACACCAGCAAGGAGACCAAGCCTTTAATACATGGATTTTTGGAGACCTTTATCCAAACCACAGAGGCCCTGTAACTGCTACCCCATTATCTTTGCTCTTCTTTATAGCAAAACTTGAAAAAGGTGGCTGTGCCTTCTATGTCTATTTTCCTCAATCATTCCTTTCAGACTTTTGCTCACCACCCTACTAAAATCACTCAAGCAAGGATACCAGGGTGCTGTCCACGTTGCAAGCCCAATGCCCAGTTCTCTTCCCTCTTCCTTGCCTTGTCACTTCTGTTTGGTTTAATGCTTGATCCAGCTTTCTCGAAACACTTTCCTCACTGGAGTTTATTTGTTCTTTGTCATGGATTTCCTTCTTTGCTGGATGTGCCCTCTTAGTTCTCTCTATTGGCTCCTACTCTTCTTCAGAGTTTCTAAAGGCTATTTTCCCTTCTCCATCTACATTTACTCCCCTGTGAAATCACTCAATTTTATGGCTCTAGATGCCACCTACATGGGAGCAAAGTTATTTCTCTCCTGAACAACGGGTACAAGGGGTCAAGTGTCCGCTTGATATCTCCACTCACATGATGGACAGGTCGGACATTGCCACATCGCAGTCTTCCCAGAATAATTCTGGCTTAAGACTCTAGCCCTTGTTTAAAAATTAATTGCACATAAGGCCCGGAGTTCGATCCCCAGCTCAAAAAAAGAAAAATTAATTGCACTTTTTTTGCTTAAAACTTTTAGTTGGGAAAATATATTGTGTTGTCACCTGTATTTGTTTTGTATTACTGCTATAAAAATCATCAAAGCCTTGTGGCTCAAAGGCACACAGATTTACTGATTTACAGTTCTGGATGTCAAAAGTAAAAAATAGATCTCACCAGGCTTCATTAAGGTGTCGGTAGGGCTGTGTTCCTTCCTTTCTGGAGGCTCTGGGGGGAATCAGTCCATTTTCCCGACTTCCCAGCCTCACAAGGCTGTCTGCACTGCTCTTCCATCTTGAGGCCACCAATGGCAGGTGAGTCTTTTTCACATCATCACTCTCCTGCCTCCCTCTTCCACATTGAAGGGCCTCTCTGTGTTGACACCGAACATCTAAATAATCCAGAAGAGTCTGCTTATTTTAAAGTCAGCTGATTTTTTATTTTTATTTTCATTTTTGGTGCTGGGGATCGAACTCAGGGCTTTGTGCTTGCAAGGCAAGCACTCTAACCACTGAGCTAAATCCCCAGCCAGTCAGCTGATTTTTAGCAACCTTAATTCCACCTGTGTAACCATCATGCCAGTTTGACTGGAGTAAGAAACACCTACCTGAGTAGTACAGCACAGGTTTGGATGTGTCTGCGGGGCGTTTCCAAATACGAGTGGCACGGAGGTCAGCAAACTGAGGGGAAGAAGACCCATCTCAATTGTGAGTGGATCCCAAGCAATGGGCTTGTATTCTGCATAGAATAAAAAGGAAACAGAAGAAATTGTGCCTGTTTTTGAAGAGTTTCAGTCTGTTTGAGCAGGTGTGTCTTTTGCTGCCCATCACCATCCAACATCAGTCTCCAGTTTTTTTCAGGCTTTCAACACAGACTCACACGAGTGAGTCTCCAGTGAGCTCCCAGCCCTTTGATCTTGGGCTGGAGCTGCATCCTAAGCCTCTTGTCCTGAGGTTTCCATCATCTTGGGCTGAGCGGCTTTCAGATTCCCCAGCACTCCAGTGTGTAGATGGCCACTGTGAATGTTCCTCCTCTAATCCTGTAAGTCTCTATAACAAATCCCCTTGCATAATTTTGCATATATTTTGTAATGATTCTGTTTCTCTAGAGAAGCCTTACTAATACAGTCTGCAATCTTAATTCCCCCTTGCCAGTCAAAATACTCTATTCACAAGTTCTAAGGAGTTGGACACAGATTTCTTTAGGAGGCCAATATTCTGCCTATCAGTCAGCTTTGCAAGCATAGCAAGTCCTATATGGTCTCTTGATTTTCCCAAAACTTTCTCCTTCTGTGGTATTTCCTGTCTCCATAATTGATATACCATGCATCTGAGTGTTCAGACCAAAACTTTGCGATCATCCTTACGCTCAAACTTCACAGTCATTAAGTTTCAGAAGCTTTACCTTTAAGACAAAGATCGGTCAGTGACCTCCAATCTGTTATTGTCTTACTCCAAACCACTATGTGCATTAGTTAGCATTTCCTTTGAAGATATAATGTTGCAAATGTAGATCTTCCCAAGTTTTTAGACCTCAATCTTGACTACACATTTTTTGTTAGATTTTGTATATATATCTATGTACACATTTAAATCTTATATATATATACACACACATATTAGCACATGCTTGCACCACATAGTGATTACATACATTGTGAAGAATTGGTACATGTACATAACTCATCTTAATTCTTTTCCATCCCCTGCCCCCTTGCTTTATCTCATTTCTAAGGGAGAGAAAATAAGGAATCAATACGTCCTTCTTTGACTCCAGGGTCAGCTGGGAATATAGACTCCTCAGGGAACTGTTGCCTTATAACTGAGGCACAAGAGTGTTTACCATGGGGAGCAATTGTCATTCTTAAGCGAAATGGCTTAATATGATTCCGACCTCTTCCCAGGTCATCAGCTGGGTATTAGCTCTAGTTTATGAGCCACTTTATTCTCTTTTGGACTTAGGTATTGGTTTGGATCAGGGAGGCTTATTTTTTTAATTATTACTAATTTTAATGATTGTATAATTGCACGCTGTACTTAATCATAATGGTTAATAATAAATAGGATGTAGTATCTGGCAGGGAAACTTCCTGACCAAACAGACTGGGAGTTAGTTTTTGTCTCTGCCACTTACGATGGTATAATTGTGACCAAGGCCATTGGTCTCTTTGAGCCTCAGATTTTTTTGTTCCTTCTTGTGATGCCGTGGTGGGTATCATCAGGGATAACAAATGTAAAGCATTCAAAACAGTGCCTGGGACATACATAATAGGGATGCTATTATCACTATTGTAATACATAAATGAGGAAACATTCTAAAGTGGCCCCCAAAGGCTCTGCCCGCCACTGTGTGTGCACACATTTAGTCATCCTTCCCAGGTTAGAACACAGGCCATCGGGAGGTGGGTGGACCAGAGCAGAAAGGTACCAGCATGCCCAACAGTGAAAAAAAGAAATCACAACTGCACTTTCTGCCATTGTGTGAGCCTCTTTTGCTACTGAGACTGTTAGTTCCTGGTTGTAGTTTCCTTTTGCTCTGATGCCGCTACCAAAGCCCCAGCTTGCTCTCTAATCTGTGTGCCTAGCGTTGCCGCCGAGAAGCTTGGTTCGTGCAGGTTCCATTTCTCCCGTGGGACTTGCAGGGCATAACAATTCCCAGGAAATCACTAACAGCACCGTTCTTTTACTTTCTTCCAGAGTCATTCATCTCCTTGACTACCTGACTGTGAAACATTTTCTTATGAAGCCTTGTCCTGCATGCAGCTGTGGGCAGAAGAGAGAAGCCTGGATCTGCCAACCTAAGCAGGCGCCACCCTGGGGAGGCCTGGCATTGGCGTCTTCTGGCGTTGTCTTGATGTGGTCAACCAGGGCAGCTGCCTAACCCTGCCAGCCACATCTCCACGAAGCAAACCTGAGGTGGAAAGTCTTGTCGAACAGAAAGTGTTTTCAGCAAGAGGAATTCTCTGAGCAAAGTGTGCCTTCAGTGAACAGGGATCAAGCTATTTAGGGCTCTCATCAGGCAGTGGTTACCATTTTAATGGACCTAAGGGTTTGGTAATCGTGTATCACAAACTCAGTGGAAAGTAAAAGGCATCTGATGGGGAAGAGATGCCTCCGTGGGCTCCAGTCCCTTTCTTTCTCCTTTAAATCTTTTGCCTTCATGTTTAAAGAAGTGTTTTAAGGTAGTAGAAGTGATCCTCTTTTCCAAGTGTCACAAAAGTGACCGACAGTTTGTTTTCCTCAACATTGTGTGTTTATGAGATTTAGCCAGAGAAGGCACGGCCAGCCAGTTCCTCTGTGGTCTGAATTGCATCATTTGCATGAGCCATCTGGGGTCTGGGGTGACAGGGTCTCTGCTTCCATTGGATGGATTATCCCATTAGATTAAAAGAGAAGGGATATGAAAGGTGGCATCTTTGGCTCTGGGATGGTTAAATACAAAATTCCCCAATATCTCTGCATCCTCCTAGCTCATGGAAAACTTCAAGGTGATTGTCAGGTGTTAGGCTAACAAAGCCAGACATGGGGGAAATTCCATTATCAAAAGGGAATATATTGAACTGTTAAGTTCTTTGCTTGTATTTAAATACTTCCATAACCGTGAAAAAATATTGTCAAGATGCAAGTCCTTCTGGGCTTTGTAGAATAAACCACCGATCACCCAGTGGGGCAGTTTTATGTCTGAGTGTTAGAGTGTTAAAGCGCGTCGATAAGGAGGTCTAATAATAGTGCTTGCAGTAGACCCAGGGGATCCCTGGCAGCCTCAATTACTCTCATTCCTATTTCTTTTGCCCTGTATTATCTGTAGCCACCCTAGAATGCAGGGAGACTTTTAGCAGAATTCAGATTTCCTATGTAAAATTTACTATACCCCCCCTTCTACCACACTGTATCTCATCTTGAATGATTCTGCTGGCTTAATTATTTTTTCTACTTTTAACTGCTAGCAGTAATCTAACTCTAACGTGCTTGCTAATAATCTTAGCTTTAAAGTTCTACGTATAAAGATCTATAAGAGTTGTCCTTTCATTATCATAACTGAATGTTCCCCTATATAGTCTTACTTGACATGCACAGAGGCAAAAATAATAGAAACCATAAAGTGCTATGGAAATATGAGGAAGTCTGACACTCATAAAGAGAAAGTCATGGCTTTAGCTTTGATTTATATAATGCTACAGTTAGAAGGATCTGAGACCTGGAGACGGGCAATGTCATTTACTTGGCGGCATAATCACAGAGTAGGACCGTAACAAGGGTCCAACTCCTGATCGGATAAGGTTCCCATTGTGGAGCCCCTGCCCTTCACAATACATTTGCATACCCTGCTGTTTGACTGTACTTTTGCAAATAAATGGACCAGGGTGTTCCCTGCCATATTAGTTCCAACAGTGCAGATTTGAAACAGTCTAGATAGCCACCATCTTAGTCAATTTCCTCATCGCTGAGATGTAGTATCTGACGCCTGCAATTTAAAGGGGGAGCAGTTTATTTTGGCTCACAGTTTGTAGAGATTCCAGTCAATAGTGTACTGGCTCCATGGCAGGACAGGATGGGGGAGAGACATGGCAGAAGAAAAGCTACTCACATC
>PVJO010023524.1:12877-26281 GCA_004026905.1 Hystrix cristata | reverse complement strand
AATCATGAGAAGAAAATGATATTTGCAACTTTTGAACCATTGTGTTTTCTCTGTTGTTCTTGTCCATCTGTCATGAGACCAACATTTGTAGGTAAGAGGTACATAGCAGCCTGGTATTAGAGTGAAGAGAACATGGAGCAGTCAGTTTATGAACAGTGTGCCGTTTATGGGAATGAAAAAGAAAACTTTATTATTATACACTCCTAAGATATGAGATGGCTATGACAAGATATAGTTGCAGTGGCTTAAACAGGAGAAGTTTGTTTCTCACGGTACTGGAGAAGTCGAGGATCAAGATGTCAACCAATTCTTGATGAAGGTCTTTTGCCTTACTGTCTTCAGAATGTGGAGAGAGAGGAAGAAGCTTCTCATATTGCTTCCGTGTAGAGCACTGGTCTAATCATGAAGACTCCACCCTCATGACCTAATTACCTCTCAAGGGCCCACTTTCCAAATATTGTCACGTTGGGGATTAGAATTTCAGCGTGAGGTTCAGGAAGACATAAATATTCAGTTCACAGCAGAGGGTTATTTGTTGCCAAGTTGCAAGAGCTAACACAAACAGCAAGATAGGACTATAGTATGATTTAAGCATTAAAGGCCCAGCAGCACTTCTTCAGTAAATGTCCCAGATAGTTACTAAGATAGCAGTTAAGTATAGTTAGATAGTTATTTCAGATCCTCTCAAATAGCCACCATTAAGTTGGGGGTGGGGGTGGGGCATGGGAGTAGAAAAGCAGAGTAGATTTGAAGATCACAGTACTTGTGAGGAGAATTTTGAATTTGAAGCAAATCAGCCTGCTTAGTTTCGAGAAAACTGGAAGAGATAATCATGGGCTTTCTACTCTACGTCATTGCCTTTTTCAGTGTTTGCTAAGTCATGACTTTTTTATAAAGTAAGAACAAGAAAAGTTGGGATGACTGAGATAAACATACGTAATCATCTAGGTCAGTGCCCGGCATCTATTAGAAGAGCTCTGCAAATGCTTTTTTCTTCTTGGTGTTCACCTGCAGGGTCTTCTGTAAGTACTCTAAATTGTAACAGGTTAGGAGGCAGCATAGCTGCTTTTCTGAAGTCTTGTTGTGCAGGTCAGTTGCTGCTTACTACTTCCAGAGCAAAGAAAAGTGCTTTATGGCTTAATCATAACTTTATGCACACAAACCCCCATGTCTTTGTGTGTACATCTCAAGGATAACTTGGTAATAAGAATTTTCTTTTTTAAAAAGTCAAGTAAAATAAGAGTTTTTGAATCAGAGATAAAGAAATTAGAGTATATTTGAAGAATTGAAGAAGTTTGAAGAAATAATGGACATAGATTTATGAATTTTTTTTTCCCACTGTGCTAATGAGCAAACCCAGGGCCTTGCACATGCTAGGCAAGTGCTCTACCCTTAACCCTGCACTTTTTATTTAATAAAATATCTGAAGAAAATGAAATTTTGGTTCTTTTGGAGATAAATAATCTCTTTATCACACAACTTCTTCAGTATTCTTTGGCAGAACACTGAACAAGTTTAAGATTGCAGCCTTATATGGGCTTTTATGTGCAGATCTTGATTTTTATTTTTTTCAGTAGAAATTCTGGACCAGTTTCAAGTACAAATCATTTTTTAAAAGAAATTATTTGGAGTTAGACAGTTTTTTTAACCAATCCCAGTAGAATTTATTTTTAAAATTAATCAAATATAAGGAAATATTTGGAAATTTAAAAAATGCAAACATGCTGTTTTATTTAAAAGCTACCACCAAAAGTGATCGAGTATCAGTTTGATATTGATACAACCTGGGTTAGGAAGTTAAGAAAACTTACAAGAGAGACAGAAAAGTTGCTGAGGAAACTGAGTTTGTGTCTGAAAAATTACATAAGTCACAAAAAAATGTTACTTTTTATTACTAGCCTCTCTCAATTATAAGGTCTTTCCCATCAGAATTATAACACTTTAAATAAAGTGGGGGTGGCTGTGCTCAATATTGCTCTATTCCGTTGAAGATTTTCCTGTGTACTTACTGCAGGTAAATTAAAAACTTCTAGATTTGGAAGTATCAGAAGGAATTCTAAATTCATTTTGAAATAGAATTTTTAATAAATTTTTAAGTAAAAGACTAATACTATTTTTCTGACATACATAGAATGTTTTTATCTTTAAATAATTCTCATTACAGGACTGGAATTTTGGGTATAGTATTTTTTGGAATGATTTTTATATTGTTAAATATTCATAATAAAAATAATTTCTGTAATTGATACTATAGAAAACTGAATAAAACTCACTCTGCAACTGCTGTGCCATCTCTTTATAAGATACAGTATCTAAAATAATATTTTTCTTTTCCAAGTTCTACTCAGTGAATGTAGATTACAGCAAACTGAAGAAAGAAGGTCCAGACTTCTAAATGAAATGTTCCACTGTAAAGCTGCTGAGAATGAAGGTCTTTTAGAAGCCATCCGCACAATTTTCCACTGAACCAGGAAATATTTCTCCTCTAAATGCATGAAATTATGTTGATTTGTTGGAGTTTATTGCACTGGTTAATAAATCTCTGAAACTTGATATGTGTCACTGTTTAATGCTGAAAATCTGCTCTCAACTTTTAGGGTATAGGAAATAATTTAAAGAATTTTCTTGAATTGCTTTGTATTTGTATAATTGAAGGTAAAACTTTAAGCTGGTCTAATAAAGCTTTCATTTTGTGTATAGGCCATTAGTAACTTCACTAGTACGTACTTAGCAATCAGAACTGGAAATTACACAAAAGGACATTAGGAAGAATGCTCAAGCCTCTGTGATGTTGGTAAAATGGAAACCTTGGGTTTCTCTTTGTGGGTGATGTCAAAGTGTGCAGTTATTAACAGTGGTTTTTACCTTGCCATTCTCTTTGCTGAAGAGTTTCAAGGTTATTAGTTGATGGTACTAGAATTGTATTCGGAAACCTAAGTCCATCACTGCTAACACTGCTACTAGTGGCCCAGAGATCTTGAATTTCTGGTGCTTTGTCTTGGCAGGTTTTTGAAGTTATGGATGTACACTCATAGCAATTTTAGGGTAAGGGACAGTTCTCTTTTTTTGGGAGGAGTGCTGGGGATTGAACTGGTCCTTGTGCTTGCTAGGCATGCACTCTACCACTGAGCTAAATCCCCAAACCTTGGGACAGTTCTCTTTTGAAATGGGTTATGGAGTTGGAGTTTGGTTGGAAAAATACTAAATGAGTTTTAAGTGACTTGTTACACAGCTCTGAACTTACGGCAAAATTGAGTGATCCTGTAAGAAAGCATTTTAGTTCTTGCTAATCAAGAATTAACTATCCTATATCAAGTTTTCAAATAGGTATATATTTGAAAATCATCACATAGAAATTTGAGTTTATTGAGAGAATTTTGATTTTAACATGTAAATGTAAATAAATATTTTGTTTAGAGGTAGTAATCACACTGAACATACTAGGAACTGGAGTAAGCATTTGAATTGCATGCATTATCTCCATATCTATAGACACATGCACAGACAGTTAAAGAAACAGGTTACTAGGAATCATTCTAATCGAGTAGATATTGAACCCAAGTGGTCTGAATGTAGAGTGTGTAGATTAAATTACTGGAAATTAAATGGTGGATATTGAACCCAGGTAGTCTGAATTAGAGTGTGCACAGTACACTTCAATTACTTGACTCCCTACTTTTATGTCTCTAGAATTTCTTAGCTTTACTAGTGTGGATTTTTTCAACCAATTATTCATTGTAGATTGTTCTGTGCATTTTACCATGTTTAGGAGTGACTCTGGCCTCTACTACTAAATGCCAGTAATGTTTCTTCTCCAATGGTTCCAGAAATTACCAAATGCCCCCTTATTGGGCAAAATTTTCTGTTCCCATTTTCCTTGAGAGCTACTGTAGACATTTTTTTTTTTGTAGACATTTTGATATAAATCACTAACTTCAAAGCTTAAAATTGTATAAAAAAATATGGTGGCCTTAGTTATACAAAAGCAGTCAAAAAATAAGCTTCACATAAACATAGTTATTAGTAATAGCATTTTCAATTTTTACTTTTTATTAATACATATTTGTGCATAATGATCACATTCCTCTTGGGGAGTTGGTACATTTGTGAAACACATTTTTGTATTCAGTATCTTGGATTGGCATAAAATATACTTTTTTTGTGGTGATGGTGGGGATGGAAATCAGGACCTTGTGCTTATGAGGCAAGCATTCTAACCACTGAGCTAAATCCCCAGCTCCAAATATGATACTCTTTAAAGAAACTATTACTGCTGTTTAAGAAACAACAGTGGTAATAGTGAATTCTCAGACATGCATCGAATGCTAATGCTGCCAAGAAAAGATAAAAAGTTTTTCTCCCCTTCAAATAAATTTGTTTGGAATTGTGCTTTTATTTATTTATTTACGGTACTAGGGATCAAAGCCAGGGCCTTGTGCCTGTGAGGCAAGCACTCTAACCACTGAGCTAAATCCCTGGCCCCAATGTCTCTTATTTAATCATAAAATAGACTGCTTTGTTAGTTTCTTATATTAATGAGATCACCAGACAAATCTGCGTGTAAGTGCAGATGTATTGAATTAGTGTTATGTATATTTGAAAAGTTAGAGTTCAGAATTTACAAATGCTTCCCAGTATGTACTTTAAAAAAGAAACAAAAATTACACTGAATTTCACTTCTCTCTAATTTATTAACCCACTCTGATAGATTTTACCCCTATAAGTTCATTAAAAACGGTTCTGTTAATGTCATCAGTGACCTCCGAAGTTTCTAAATTCAAGTAAGCACAGTTACTCCTTACAAAATTATTCTCTTGGTCTCTTCGCATACTATTGGTTTTCCCTCTATGTCATTGGCTTTTCTGTTCAATATTTTCCTGGTCCCCTTTTTATCATTAACTTCATGGTGGAGTGTCCCACTGAAAGGAAAAACCCTTTGGACCTTTTCACTATCCACAACCTCCATGCAGACCCATGTCTTGAGATACCTTACTTTGGAAGGCCAAAGTAATTTATCAAGTTGGTATCCTCATAAATAAATGTATGGATATATTTATCTTTTTATCCACGTCACCTCTGACGCATCTACTATCTAATACATCTTAACTTTAGCATGTCCAGTTATGAATTGTGTACATCCTTTCCCACACCCCCAAACATGCTTTAGTCATAACTGACAGGAACACCATCCTTGGAATGATTCAGGCTAAAAACCTCAATCTTGGTTAACTATTTTTTAACACTCCATATACAATGTATCTATAAATCTTTTTTTTTCCCCTATGCCTTAGTCTGTTTTGTGCTGCAGAACTAACACACCACAGATTAATTTATACTGAACGGAAATTTATTAGCTTTGGTTTTGGAAGTTTATGGTTCTGAAAAGTCCAACATTGAGGGCCTGGCATCTAATGGGGGCCTTCTTTCTGTGTCATCTCATAGTGGAAGGACAAAGAGAAGGCAAGAGAGGGCTGACCAAACCCACTCTTGAAATAATGAACCTATACCCATGATTACTAATCTATTCATGAATGCCGAACTTTCATGACCTAATGATCTCTTAAAAGTGTCACTTCTCAACACTGATGGCACTGGGATTATATTTCCAATACAAATCTTAGGGGACATCCTTAAACTATAGCATTCCTCCTTCAAATATCCCTGGGTTATGTGTTTTTAGTCTGATTCCTTTACCTGTGTTAAGCCACCATCATCTAGCCAGGGTTAATAAAATAGCCTATTGGCTGGACTCTTGTGTACTATTTTAACATAGCCCGTCTGATCTTTAGTACATAACATCAGAACTTGACCTTCCTCTATATTTTACCATTTTACTCAATAAATCAAAGCACTTAAAAAAAATCCAGCAAGGCTTTAAAAAATCTGCATCTCCCATATCAATAACCTGACTCCACTTTCTACTTCTTTCCTCCTTGCTCATATATTTCCACCTGGTAGGCAACATGAGTCTTTCTCACAGAAACATGTTCCTCCATCAGAATTTTGCATTTGCTCTTCCTTTTAGTTGGGATTCTTCTTCCAAAATACTGTCATGGATCACTCTCATTTTTTTCTAGTCTTTGCTCCAGTGTCACCTTTTCTCTGAGGCCTTTCTTGTCCAAATTTTCACACCCTGTACCACTTTACTCAAATCTTTCCCTTTATTTTCACTTTGATAAAACAAATTATACAATGTTATGTAATTCATTTATTTTGTTTGAAATCTCTCTTCACTAAAATGGAAGTTCCAAGAGATTAAATGCCACCATGCCCAGCATTCTCATCCTAATTTTTTTTTTTTTTTTTTTTTTTGGGTGCCAGGGATTGAACTCAGGGCCTTGAGCTTGCTAGGCAAGCACTCTAACCCCGGAGCTAAATCTTCAGCCCCTTGTTCTAATTTTTAAAGAGATCTTTTTAAATTCCAAGCAGAACATTATGTTTGGACTAAGCATCTATCCTGGATTTTGAAGGCTGTTAACTTTTTTTTTAATTTTACAGCATTTCAATCAAGATAAATATGAATAAAGAAAAGATATAGACACAAACAAAACAAAACTATATGTATATGAAGAGAGAAAGGGGGGGAGACTGCTAAAAAATATACATACTTCAGGAAAAGAAAAATAGTATGTTTTTTTTCAACAGATGGTGTGTTACTCTCATATAGGGGAACACTAGAGGTTGTCATCATATATTGCAGAAAACCCACTACACTGCTGGCCCTTAGAGAAAAAAATTGAAAATGCATGTGCAGCAATCTCAGTGAACAACATTACCCAAGCAGCAGCTTGCTGTACTAATAAATGTCTAGAAGCTAATAGCCACCACTCTGAGCACCTCTTCTAATTGTAGAGGCCAAAGGTAACTTGTACGAATCTCACGGTGTCTCAATAAACTTAGCATTAAAATATTTATACAAGTTTTCACTTTCCTCAAGTATGTATACATTTTTTTGGTGGACTGTACATATTATATATGAAAAAGCCGTAGTACCTAAAATGCCATAGTTGTCACTGCCAAAAACTTCCATTTTCTTTTGTTCCTAATTATGCTCTTTCCAAGTATGAAAGTATTGGATACTGAAGACAAAATAATTCATAGAAAACATTTTTTATGTATATAAGCCGTTTTTTTTTTAGTGATCCTAATACTGTTGTATAACATTGTTGTCAAAAATGCTGAAATGTAGCATTCAGGAACCTAATTATTTTAATAAATAATAATTGCCATTGAGCAAAACAGATATATATGCTAATTTGAAATTTAAGCCACATCAATAATTATACGTGTATTATATACACACATGTATTTTAACATATATTTTTTTCTGTCATGGCCATTTTCCCCTTGTAGGATGGATGGTAGAATTTATTTTTGGAGGAAATCTCTACTTTTCTTAAGTTATACAGTATGAAAGTTACAGGGGAAAAGGCAAAATAAAAATTACAAGAGGGAAACTCATATCAAGACATAATAATAATATTACAATTTTTCTTTTTTTTAATACTACAATTTTTTGAGTAGGACACCACACTGAACTCTTCACATGTAGTACTTTACTACCAATTACAACATTGTAGAGCATGCACTTTGCTAACTAACTAGAGCTTTTTTTTTAAATAAGAAAAGTGAGGGATAAAATTATGCTCAAAGTCAAACATAATCTGGAAATGGTGGATCGAGGACTTGAATCTAAGCAATTTGACTCCAAAATTTACACCTCGAGCCTTCAAGATCTATCTCATAAAGTTGTACTAATAATTAAATAAAATCATGTATGTAAAGGATCTAGTATAATTACTGAAATTCTAGTTATTATAATTTTAAGCCCTTGGGCTGGGGATTTAGCTCAGTGATTAGAGTGCTTGTCTTGCAAGCACAAGGGCCCGAGTTCGATCCCCGGCACCAAAAAAAAAAAAAAAAAAATAATAATAATAATAATTTTAAGCCCTTGCATGCATTTCTTCACTTCAGAAACTAATAGAAAACTTCTAAGAGTCATTTTGTAAAATAGAGGGAAGAAGAGGACAATTTGGTAAAAGCTTATTCAACTATCAGTAATCAGATTAAGTGATGTTTTACTGCAAATATCATTGACTTCAACATATGGATTAAAAAAAATAGAAAACATGACTGCCTGTTGCACCAGAGCTGTAAGTCTAAGAAGTAGTGTGCTTTACATTCCTCCCTAGGTCTGTGTGATCACTGATTATAACATTTTGTGGGGGTACTGGCGGATATGCAGAGGTAAGGGACTTTTGGAGCTATATGCCTAAAACCTCTGGGAAGGCATGGTTAGAGATTAAAAGATGGCCTACAGGGCCACAAGTCCAAGTAAGATCAAAGCAAATTGCCTTGAATGAATGCTCTAACCATTGTCCTCCCCATATTCTGATTTATTACTTAGATTGGCTCTAAGGTCAGTCATGTAACAAACTACCCCAACCTTCTGTCCCCTGCGTGAATTCCTGCACAGACATCCTTCTTTTTTCCTTCATCCTTGCTTCCTGGTTCTATCTAAAAAGCCACAGAAGCTTCAGTTTGGGGCTGCCTTTAGGAGCCTCTGTCACACTGAAGGGTCTCAGTTAAGGACAGTACCTCTAGGCCTTCTTGGAGTTTGAATTGAACATTGACTCTGAGTAATCTCTCATACTTCGCACCATGCCACGGTTGTGAACTGCAACACTGTGTCAGTTTGAATGGATTAAGAAATGCCTAGCAGATTAATAGAGTGTGGTTCTGGGTGTGTCTGTAGATGACTGACATGTGGGCCAGCAAATGAAGGGAAGAAGACCCACCTTGCTTGTAGATGGCACCACCAGTAGGTTTATAGCTGGATGGAATGCAAAAGGAAAGAAAGAAGTGTGCCCATTTTGAAGAGCTTTAGGTTTGCCGATGAGGTGGACGTTGCTGCTGTTGCCTTTGAACATCGGTCTCCAGGGCTCCAGTTTCTTTAGCCTCCCAACACAGACTGACATCAGCAACCTTCCAGTGTGCTTCCAGACTTTCAACCCTGGACTGGTGCTGCATGTTTGATCTCTCTTGTTCTGTAGCTCCCATTTTCTTGGTTGAGCAGCTGCTGAATCCTCTGACTCCAGCACACATGCATTGTGCACTCTCCTGCCTATGACCCTGCAAGCCTACGTAATAACTCCCCTTACATAATTGCACAATATTTTCTGTTGATTCTATTCTTCTAGAGAACACTAATTAATACAGTTTGTTAAGGCAGTGTCTGCCCACATAACATACCATAACAATGTCTCGTGCTCTTCAATTTGCTTTATGACTCAGTGAATTAAAATCTTGATTTGCAGGTCATCTTTCGTAGGTTGAAAGTGATACTGAACTAACCCATGTCTGATACTGAAAGACTTCTTTGATACTATGTGAATGACAAATAACATGTGGAAAATTTTATCTAGGTCTCTCTGTCTCTTCTTTTTTTTGTGTGTGCTGGGGCTCAAATTTAGGGTCTTGTTCTTGCTAGGCAAGCGCTCTAACCACTGAGCTAAATCCCCAGCCTCTCAGGTCTCTTTCTTTGCTCTTAGTTTTTAATCCTAAAAGAGAGCAGATTTTATATGCTACAATAACCTTTTCTTTCTTTCTTTTTTTCTTTTTCCTGTTCGCCCCTAACCAAAAAAAGAAACAAATTGATGCTATGCAAGATTCAGACCTCCATCCTAAGTGAAGATTCATTGCAAAGTTATTTGTTTTAAAGTGGCCAAGGGGTCTTTTATGCTTACATACTATATTTAAACATCTTAAATTACAAATCAACTTTGTTAGAAGAATTTTGTTAAATTGCCTTATTCCTACAACACACATAAGGGATTTTTCTGATGTTTTCATGATTAGTTGCAGGCAGAAGTTTGCTGATGTTTAACAACCAGTTCTTCAGGAGAGAAAACCCTGATTTCTAGGATTTGCCAGTTTTGTAGGGTTTAATATTCTCATTATGATTGGCCTTCTCCCCCAAATATCCACATTGTAATCCCTGAAACCTGAGAATATATTAGGTTACATGGCAAAAAATAAAAAAGTAAATTTACAGAGGAAAATTAATGTTGCTCATCGGTTGAGCTTAAAATAAGGAGATTTCCCCGGATTACCTAGGTTTGACCGAAGTAATCAGAAACATCTTTGAAAGCGGAAGAGTGATCTGACCAAGAAGATTAGAAGGAGATGTGGCTATGGAAGAGTGGTCAAAGTAATACAATATTTCTGGATTTAAAGATGGAGGTAGGAGACCATTAGCCAAACTATGTAGGTGGCCTCCAGAAACCATGAAAGCTATTGAAATGAATTTTCCTGGAGCTTCTAGAAAGAAATTCAGCCCAGTGAGAATCAAGACACACTGCTAAACTACAGAACTGTAAGATAATGATTTGTATTGATTTAAACCACTAAATTGGTGGAAATTTGGCACAGAAACTGTCATTAGTTAGCTTTCCTGTCCCTGAGACACAACACCAAATACCCGCTTCAAGAGGGAAAGGTTTAATTTAGCTCAGGGTTTCAGAAGATTTATTACATGATAAGCAGGCTCTATCTAAGACAAAAACATCATGGTGGAAGGGTGTGGCAGAGCAAAGCTGCTTAGCTCATGGCAGCTGGTCAGCACATCGGGGAATAGGCGGGAGGCCACATGTAGTGAATAAAGGCACCTCCCGGACCCACTCACACACACCCAAGAACATGTTTTACTAATCTGCTAGGCGTTTCTTAATCCAATTAAATTGACCAGTCAGGATTAATGGTCACAGAAAAATAGAAAACGAATATACACAAAGTGATGAGGTCCAAATTACCATCTTAGCATTACTGACCGCAGGTAGGAAAAAGATGAAAATAATTGGCTTTTGGCTGCTGAATCCAGCACACAACTGAATAGACCCAAATAAGAAAACTTCCATTCATATTAAAACTTGTATTTCACTGCTCACTTCGGCAGCACATATACTAAAACTTGTATTTCATAGAATATAAACTAGATTACAAATATGGGTCGTTGAAAACCCCATACTATAATTAAGCCTTTTTCTGGAACTTACTTTTTTTTTGGTATTGGGGATCGAATGGAACTTACCTTTTGCCCCCCTCCTCTCCTTCCTCTTCCTGCTCCTCTTCCTGCTCAGCCTGCTGTTCAGGACCTAAGGCAGTTGGAAAGTGGGATGTGAGCAATCGGCAATGCGGCGGGGGTGGGGGTGGGGGTGATGGTATTATAGACAGCTAAATTAGATAAAAATTAACATACAGCCAGAAAGGAACTGGACCCTCAAGGAAGTCAGTGAAAGGTGAAGATATCAGAATTGTGGGCAAAGGCATATCTGAAGAAGACAGGGCCTCAGAGGAAAATAACTATGGCCAGATTGACATACTTTCCTCAGGGATGAGGAAATTTGAGATTATACTGTAACTGGTACCACCCAGTCTATTAAACCCAGACATGCATCAGACACCTAGGTGGGTCACCAGAACACCACCCGGACTCATCCCTTGCCCAGAAGGTTTCTGTTTTAGAAGTCATAGATCAGCCAAGGTTAATGATGTCATCCATATTCCCTTGCTGCTTGCCCCATTCCCTAAAGTGGATCAGTATTAGCTGGCAGCTACACTTGTAATTTTAATGGTTGATTATAGTTTGACCCACGTTGTACCCACCTCATGATTTTTCCCTATAAAATGTTCTTGGAGAAATGACTTCAGTGACCCACTCAGGACCCCTCTTCTCTCTCAGGAACTATTTGGGGGTCCCCATTCTTTTTTATCTTTTTTGTTTTTTGGGGTGCCGGGGATCTAACCCATGGCCTCGCGCTTACCGGGCAAGTGCTCTACCACTTGAGCTAAATCCCCAACTCCTCACATAGCCCATTCTTATTCCCTAAGAAACCTTTCCTACTCTTAACCTCCTTTGTCCTTTGGAATTCATTCATCAATTTCAGGGGATGCAACTCAGCACATCTGACATCTAACAGGTTGGGAGGTATATTTCTCCTGTATCAATGGGACAGGGCCATTCATTATTAGTTGAAAAAATCCTGAGGCCTTTTCATATAGACAGTGGTACAGCTGTTGTCCCATGGAGTTGAGTAAATTATATCTCCGTAATTTTAGATTTTTACATGTATATGAAAGCTATTGTCCTTTTGTGAGATTTTGAGTTTTAAAAATGAGAAACAAAGATTTTTTTTTGCTTTGTTTTGTTTTGTTTTTTATTATTTTTACCAAGAACATGTATTGGTACATTGTATACATAATGATCATAATCAACATGGTAATTTTGTACCTGTACACGATACATCTTGGTTTACCCCCTTCTTCCCCCCTTCCCCTCCCCTCCCTTCCATTCACCCACCCCTCCCTATTTGCAACAAGTGTAGCTACACTTTCCCATTTTTTCCCCTTTCATTGAGACAGGTTCTCCCTATCTAGTTCAGGCTAGCCTTGAATTTACTATGTAGGCCTAGTCTGACCTTGAACTTAGTGATGATCCTCCTGACTCTGCCTCCCAAGTGCTAGGATTACAGACTTATGCCATCACACCTGGTTAAAAGATTATTACGTAATTTAAATGTCAAAATCTACCTGGGGAGGCTGAGGCAGGAGTTTGAGCCCAGCCCAGGCAATTTAGTGACTTGGGGAGATCCTGTCTCGAAGTAAAAATAAAAGTAAAAAAATAAAAGGACTGAGGATATACCTCCATGGGTTCAATCCCCAATAACACACACACACACACACACACACACACACACACACACACACACACACAAAGGCAAAAATCAAAGAGGAAAAAATGCGGGGTTTGGAATGGTGTGAGTGTCTGTATGGTCACTCATTAGGTATTTATCTTTGGCAGTATTCTTAGAGCTCTCTAGAAAACAGCCTGGACAAGGCTGTGAGTAAGGTAGTTCATTTGGGATCAGGAGCAACAAAGAGGAGGGTGAAGCAGGGCAGAAAGACAAGCCCACAACAGGATAGGTCCTTGTGTTGTTTGTCACTTTGTGGGAAGCCTTATAACTGCATCCCAAAGCTCCACCTGTAGAATGAAGGGAGTAGAAATATTTATTCCCCTGGTTCTTGCACCACCATTGGACAAAGGTGGTGTCACAGTATTAATTATCCTTCTGAGATGTGCATATGTGACTTTCAAATGTACGTTTTTAGGCTCTTTATTGGGTCACAGACATGAGTAGTACTTGGCACCTGCCCAGGGTAATGCTGTCAAGGTTGCACTTATAAGTTGAAGACTGTCTAGAATTGGTGGCAACAGCAGTGGCTAAATAAGAGATGTAGCTGGGAGAATTTAAAGTGGCACCCTCAGGGCTGGGGATTTAGCTCAGTGGTTAGAGTGTTTACCTTGCAAGCACAAGGTTCTGAGTTCGGTCCCCAGCACCAAAAAAA
>PVJO010023524.1:0-12777 GCA_004026905.1 Hystrix cristata | reverse complement strand
GGTTTCTCATGCAAGAAAGCCCATGCAATATTTAAGCTTGTGTGTCTGATTTGTTTCACTGGATTTTATAGTAGCAAGGTGCATCCAAAAGCCCAAATGTATCCTTCTCCATTGTATATAAATACCACATTTTCTTTATCCATTAATCTGTTGATGGACATATGAGATGCTTACAGGATTTAGCTGTTATGAGTTGTGCTGGTATAAATATGGGTATGGATATATCACTGTAATATGATGTGATTAATTCTTTCAGGAAGATACCTAGAAAGGGAACAGCTGGGTTGAATGAATTTCTATTTTTACTTCTTTGAGAAGTCTTTATACTGATTTCCATAGAGACTGTACTAGTTTACATTCTCACCAACAAATTAGAAGGCTTCCTTTTTCCTTGCAGCCTCACCAGCATTTTTTATTATTTGATTTTTTTGTTTTGCATTTTTGTTGTTGTTGTGAGACAGGGTCTTCCTATGTAGTCCTATGTACTCACTATGTAGCCGAGGCTGGTCTCAAATTCAAGGTGATCTTTCTGCCTCGGCCTCTCAAGTGCTAGGATTTCAGTCATGTACCATCATGGCCTGCTTATTATTTGATGACAGCCCTTTATTATTCTTGATGATAGCCATTCTTTCTAGAGGAAGATGGAATTGCAGCATTGTTTTAATTTGTATTTCTTGGCTGGGGATTTTGTTCAAGTGGTAGAGCATTTGCTTAGCAACAAGCACAGGGCTCTGAGTTTGATCCCCAGCACCAAACAAAACAAAACAAAACAAAACAAAACAAAACAAAACAAAAAAACCAAAAAAACTCCACATTTTTTTGAGTTCTTTATAAATTCTAGATATCAGTCATCTGTCTAAGGTATAGCTGGACAACTTTTTTTTTTTTGCTGTGCAGAAGTTTTTTAATTTGATATAGTCCCATTTGTTAATTCTTGATGTTATTTATAATTTTTTTTTTCTTTTTGGTTTTTTGAGACAGGGTCTTGCTATGTAGTTCAGGTTGGCCTTGAGCTCACTATGTAGCCCAGGCTGGTCTTGAACTCTTGGCAATCCTCCTGCCTCTGTTTCCCAAGTGCTGGGATTACAGGCATGTGCCACCACACCTGACCTTCTTGATTTATTTCTTTTGCAATTGAGGGTTCTGTTCAGAAAGTCCTTGCATATGCCTATGGATCCAAGAGTTTTACCTGTTTTATGTTCTGGAAGTTTAATGTTTCTGTTTGAACATTTAGATCTTTGATCCATTTTTTTTTTTTTAGTTTAGTACATGATGAAAACTATGGATCTAGATTTAATCTTCTGCATGTGTATAGCCAGTTTCAATGGCATCGTTTGTTAAAGAGGCTTTCCTCCAGCACACGTTTGTGGCCCTTGCGTAAAAGATGACTGTGCCTGAGGTTGATTTTATAACCTCTATTTTTGTTTCATGAACCACATATCTGTTTTTTGTGGCAACAGAATTTTTTAATTACTGTATTCTTGTAATGTAAATTGAAATCCTGGATTTGATGCTCCTCCTTTGCTCTCGTTGCCCAGGATTGCTTTTGCTATTTTCTAGTTTAAGAGTCTATATGTGATAGTGGGGTTTGGGGTCTTCCCCTATGAATGTGTTGATGTTTACTTGATATTTTTTGCCTAGTAGTGTTTGTTTTATGAAGTTAGGTACATCAGTTTTTAGTGCATATATATTTTTAATTGTTATGTTTTCCTGTTGAATTTTTCCTTTAATCGATATGTAGTGACCTTCCTTGCCTCCTCTGATCAATTCTGGCTTAACATTCACTTTTTCTTTCCTTTGTGTGTATAATTACATATCTGGCCGGGCACCCAGTTCTCTGGAAATGAAGCATAGTATCGTTTATTACACAAAGACAAACAAGGTATTGATGTAAAGTGAAAACCAATTAATAGCAATAAATGTGCCACCTTGGCAACAGCACCAAAATTGGCCACAAAAATGGAGTAAAAAACCACCTGGAGGGGCTGGGGATTTAGCTCAGTGGTCAGAGTGTCTGCCTCGCAAGTACAAGGCCCTGAGTTCAATCCCTGGCACAAAAACAAACAAACAAACAAAAAACCCCACAAAAAACCCAACTGGATATTGACATACATAGGAAGCAATAAAACCTACCACTGTGGTAGCTTTAACAACAGAAAAGACATATGTAATTATAGACACAGAAATCAAATATTGACATACAGTGAATATCAACTATGTCACCATTAACAACAGAAAAGAATTAAACAATAACAGCATAGAATCAACTAAATATCTAAAGATCGATAATCCTTATGAGTAATATTAGTAAAGATGGAAGGGATGGGAAACAGGAAAATGAAAGAAGTACAAATTGAAAAGTAAAGAAAAAGAAGATAAAGTGGGAAAAAAGAGAGGGATAAAGGAAAATTAATAGAATTAGATAAATGCAACAGAAAGGAACAAATAAGAAAAAGAAGAAAGAAAAAAAAGGAAGAAAAAAAGATGAAGAAAGAAAGGAAAACACCCAACTCTGGGGGTTGAGGATTTAGCTCAAGTGGTAGAACACTTGCCTAGCAAGCACAAGGCGAGGCCTCGAGTTAAATCCTCAGCACCCACCTCCCAAAAAACCCAACTCCCCAAGAAAGCAATGAAGAAAAAGAGATATGATTTACAAAATCATCTGTACTTTGGAATGAGTGGTTTCTTTCAAAGTTCTCCAATATTGTAATTCATCAGATATGGGGGAGGGATAGTGAGTCAGTCACTACTAAGACATATTTTGGCTCTCCACTCACATTTTTAGGTTTAAATGCTGAATCCTGCCCCATCCTTCCTGCTGGGTATGGTTGATCTATGGTGTATGCCCTGGGGCTGTAGTCAGTCTTGCTCCTCCCAGTTTCCATGTCCCTTTGTGTACCCTGAGTCATGGTTTTCTCTGTCTAGTTTTGCATCCCGTGGATTCGCGAGGTGCTCCCCATGTTCCAGAGGCCCCTCTGTCTATACACCCACGCTGCTGGAACATCCAAGTCCAGGTGTATCCCTGATCGGGTTGGCAGATGGGGAACATAAGCAGACCACTGAGCTTTGTGTTGGATGTAGCCAGTAGCGAAGGAAAGGCGAGAAGTCTGCTGGGCTTAATGCCAACACTTTCAGACTCAGCCTACTCTAAAAGCCACACACATCAAGCCTTGCTTCTCGCCGTGGAGGCTGGGTCTCCCATGCTGTCCTGGGGTTCAGTTTAAACTTCTCAGGTTGTCTGTGTCTAGCTTGTACCCTTTCTGTGGCTGTCTCTTGTGACTGTCTCCCCTGCAGTCACTGAGGTAAGGTGATCCCAGGAACCCTGAAGTGTACTTGTTCTGTAGCTCACTCTTAAACAATTAACCCCTTCCCCAAATGGTTCCTAGTGCCTTTTGCAAATATGGCAGGCATGCATTGAATTTCTTCTCCAACTCGTCTGCCATGTGAAAGGAGTTATCTTCAGAGTAAAACACCACACTGTTTTTGTAGTTTATAATAACTATGGGCTTTTCTTTGACTAGTGCTACCAGCCTGGTTTATTGCTGCTCCCTGGAGCTGCTGACCCTCTCCAGGCTTACCCCACGTTTGCAGAGAGAGGTCTCCCTCCCTGAGAGCCAGGGTTTTTTTTCCAAGCTGTGTCATTCTTTTTTCTGCATCGTGCTCCATTTCTCCAGCTTCTCTGTAGTTTCTAGTTTTCCTGTCACCCCCCTTCTAATTCTTAGACAATTACTTCATTTTTTTCTTTACCAAACTGTTTTCAAGTGTCTCAATTCCAGGTTTCTGAGAAGCTGTATTTCACTGCTGGTCATTGCTCTGCTATTTTAATCCAAGTTCATTTTGTATTACAATTCACATCCTGCAATTTTGCAGGGAAAGCAGTTCTTTCTTAAGATTTCAACCTCAAAGAATTTATTTTTCTTATGTTCTCTTATAAATCTATCATCTTGAAATTTATTTAAACCAGTTTGGAATATATTAATTTTATGTCATTCTGGTAAATTTGCTAGATATTCAACTTCAATTAAAACTGCCACTTTTAAGAGGTACGATACAATCCTTGTATACATTATTTCATAAAAAAATCTATCAAAAAAAGGTGCAGCTCAATAAGCATGTTGACATGTTATAATTTAACTTAAGTATCAGTTTATTATGATTAGAAGCAATACTCTGGCAGAACAAAACATACCTTGGGAAGTTTGGGAGGAGAGAGAAAAAAATGATTGCCACTTTCAAATCAGAAATTCAATAAATGCTGTAAAATGGTAGAGGGGTGGGCAGAGGGGAATACATGAACAGGATGATATGTTCTGTTTCTTGTTTAAAGTCCCCAAAACACATGGCTCCCAAAGTACACTTCCCAAAGCACATGGCCATGGGTTTGCTATTTATGATGGCTAAAAAGCTGCATAAATTGTATGTCCCCATCATAAAGATTGTGAGTGCACCATTTAGATCTTCTGTATGTTCATAAAAACAGGGTCTGTTTTGCTCATCACTGTATCTCCAGGGTCTGCAAGTGTCTGGCATGTAATAGGCTTGCAAGTATTCTTTGATTGAATATTTTAAACATAATGCAACTGCAGAGGTTTTTGATGGATAGACATTTTCTCTGTACAGTGTAATTTAATTTGTAGATGATAGCTGAATTTCGAATGAATGTTTAGAAGTGGAAATTCAAGTACTTATAGGTTATTAAAATGAAAATAAAATGTAGTAAAATGTTTTTTATAAACACCTAAGGGATCATATATAAAACAGTAATGGAATAGCTGTTGAAGAAACACTAAGTACTGACAGTTGTTTACCGTGTAGATACCTTATACAATGTTTCTAGATGGAACTATTAATTTGAATTATTTTTGAAAAATAATGTATATAGATATTTATAGTCTATCATTATAATAATATATCCCCTTTAAAAAATACCTGTACTCCTACAGTGCTTAACAGTCATGAATGTATTTATAAACTTGTTTTTCATATTGAAGCAAAATGATTATGAGCACAAAATGTCTCCTTCTTTTAGTTTTGTTACTGTGGACAAATCAAACAAAGAACGTAATAGACAGGAAGAAGTCATATCACGGAGGAATAAGAAATAGATGTCATGTGTCATACTCTTGACTGGTATTTATACAAAAATAACTTTAGCATTAGTTTTGAACTCAAATTTCATACAAGTATGATTTTGAATTGAAATAAATGTTGGCAGGAGAAGAAAAAGAGTATGATATTTACTGGAACATCAATATGTAGACATGATTGTAGTCCATAGCAAGTACAAAAAAATACAGTGCAATTTATTCATAGCATTCAGTGGGAATTAGCTCACTGGTAAGAAAACCGAGGAGCATTTGGCTAATTTATATTGCTTCTTAAAAGCACAAGCCTTATGAAACATTGTATGAGGAAAGAAATGCTTAGAAAGCAAAGAACCTGGGGAAATATTGAATAGTCAGACTCCTGGAGAAAAAAAAAATGAAGATTAAGCAATTAGGGGATTAATCTTCCTCTTGTTTCTATAATGGATAAGGAGGGGAGAAAAGGGACTTGTATTTAAATTTGTGAGTGTACTTAGGTGTGTTATCTCTCTCTTTTTTTGGGGGGGGGTGCTGGAAATTGAACTCAGAGCCTCGCGGTTGCTAGGCGAGCACTCTACTACTCAGCTAAATCCCCAGCTTTGTTATCTCATTTTTTATTCCCACACTAGTCCTATTTGGCTGTGATTTTTCTCATTTCTATGTAGGAAAAATAAGATTCAGTGAAGCTGGATAAGTAAGTCAAAGTCATGCTATTAGCTTCTAAGAACAGGCATTTGGTTCCAAATCTACACAGCTTCCAATTCCATTCTGCTCCTACCACACTAGGACTCTTTTCCGGCAAGACGCAGCCTCTCTACTTGTAGCGATGTTTGTTGTGGCAGACCATAGAAAAGGTGTCGATAATTCTGAGTTCTAATGTCACTGCAAAAGTATAGTTGCTATACTAATTTGCAACCTTGGGAGTGCAGAACGGGAGTGGCTTAATTTTAGTTTGCCTTTTTCACTGTCTTTGGATTACTTTTATCGCTATTTTAACAGTTTGAGGACGCTCGGTTATTGAGGCTAATGAATTACATTCGGTTACATAGGAAAAAAGTCGATGAACTGAGCTTTAAAACCAGGTGAAGTAACTCCAGTGTGCACACACACTTAACCACTGTGCCAAAACGCCAGTCCTCGGAGGAAGAAATGTAACCCTTCCTGCTACAGATTTTATCATCCTCTAGTGACTCATATTGCCCGCGGAAAGGTAGCTGGAGAGAAGAATGTGACTCCATGAACTGGGAGGGCTGGAGGGTGGGGGACTAAAGTTCAGTTCTTTAACTCATTACCCTGCTGATTGTTGCATGAGCCACATATGCTTTTTGTATGCTGTGGGAAACAGGATTTTGTTTTCCTAAACAAAAAATATATTTGAGAGGTAGTAAATGGGGATAGGTATATAAGACATATGATTTGTAGTGTAAAATGTATAAGCTTACAGTAAGAGATTGATCTGAACATATATTTTGAGGAAAGATCAAGAATAGAAGAAAAAATGAGATTAGGTTTCATGTGGTAGCTGAAGAAGAATCTTTATGATGGATACAGTTGGAGATTTGGGGGCATTAATCTGGCACATAGCAATTAGAGGGAAGAAACACTGGACTAGACTGTCCAGTTGAAGGGCTATTTGAAAAATAAATTATGTATTTTTATGAGGGAAATATTCACTGTTAACATAGATAAATGCTATCAGAGGTGATCGTATATGCTTATTATTATAGCATTCTGGGAGACTGAGGCAGGAAGATGGAAAGTTTGAGCCCAACCTGCACAACTTAGTGAGACTTTGTCTCAAAATAAAAAATAAGGGGTTGGGGATTTAGCTCAGTGGTAGCACACTTGCCTAGCAAGCACAAGGCCCTGAGTTCAATCCCTGGCACAACAAAACAAAAGAAAACCAAAAAAACCCTACCAAATTTCAAAGTCTTACTCATGCCAAATTTATTTTCTTTCATACTACTTGTTTAGCTTGGGATGGACGAAAATTTCTGTTCATCTTATTCTCTCTTGAATCAAAGCTAGTGATGATCTTATCTCAACACTTTCTTCCAAATTCTTAGGGTGATCCAGTCATTTTGGTTTGTCTGGATCTTCTTTAATTTTACCACTGAAAGCTCTGTACTCAAGGGATTCCCATTAGTCTCAGGCCAACCAGGGAAGTTTGCTGGTACTGTTCTGCCATTAAAACTAAAAGTCTTGGGTCTCAGGAACTCACCTTGAACCTGAGAAAATGCAGATGAGTGATCACTTCCATATATTCACTGCATCAGTGGGCAGGAGATGTAGCTCTGACAGCATCTATCCAATGACGACACCTGCCACTTCCTCTTGCTCTCACTGGCCAACACAAGCCATATGGCTATGCCTAAAATCGAAGTGTGCAGAGAAGTTCAGACAGCCGTATGGACAGACGTAAGACATCAAATCAGAAATGTTTAAGGAATACCATAATTGGTAACTAATTATAACACAGTACTTTTGTTTCCAGGGACAAAACATATTTTGATATGCCTTGGGTCAGACTACAGCATTCATAAAATAAATTGTGGAGGCTTAAGGTACTAACACTTATTTAAAAGATTAACAAATGAAATGAAAATAAAAATGATAAAAGGTGATGGTTAGAAAGACATCCAGAGGGGCTGGGGATTTAGCTCAGTGGTACAGTGCTTGCCTAGCAAGTGCAAGGCCCTGAATTTGATCTCCAGCACCAAAACGAAACAAAACAAAAAACAAAAAACCAGACTTAAAACAGAAAGACATCTAGAAAATACACCAGATCCAAAGGATAATAGGACTTACTTCTAAACTGTAATAAGTTTAGCAACAAAAGGCTTCTTGGTTCTAGTATATGTACATGGGAACATGGTGGTAGAAGTACATAACATCTTTGAGTGTGAAATTTTGGAGAACATAAAGGCAATGAATACAAATTAATCATCTGTGGAAGATAATCTCTCTGAACTCAATGAATTGAGAATGTGGTGGATTTATTCTTGTGGCCAACTTGAGCAGGAACACCCAGGTGGACTGAGTTGGTGTGGTTCTGGGTGTAGAGGATCCACCTGAGGATCGTTGCTGACCCGACACAAAGGAGCACGGGAGCAGAAGATAGTGGCCACCTGTTTCCCAGGAGAAGGTCTGTTGCAGCTCGCCCTCCCAAAGGGAACTCAGCTGTTCTCAGCGCAGAAGGAGCTCAGGGTCTTGCTGTCATTGGATGGCTGCTGATTGCTCTGGGGAGCTCCAGTCTTCAACTCCACTGTGAGTGTTGTACCCTGGCTCCAATATAGATTCCTTCAGCCTTTTAGTGCAGACACGGACTTACATGAGACAGTGCCATGGGCTCCCAGTCCTTGATTGGATCTTTTGGATCTCCAGTGCATAGATAGATGTTCTGCACTCTTCCTGCTTTTGGCTTGTGTGTGTGAGTGTTGTAACTTGGACTTGTCCTGTATTAAATGTGCTCTCTTGCAAACCATTGACTCTAGAAAAGTAACTAATACCAAGAGTTAGCTTTAAAAATGTGTAACTTTATCAATTAATAAGGTATGGTCTCAGAATAGCATTTATTCATTTATTCATCTATTTAAATATTTATCAATTGATAAACACTGTGAAAGGGACTTGGGATATTCAGTGATGACATAATATGCTTGATCTTATTAGGGAAGGCAGATATATAGGTAAATATCTTGATTATAGGTTGTGATAAATACTATCACGGCACTGTAGCTGATTTGCTGTTAAGAGGTGGGGTCTGGTTGGGAGAGATGGGTCACAGGGGGTGAGACACGGAGAGGTACATCTCCCTTCCTGGCTCCTCCTTTCACTCTCTGCTTGCTGGCCATCATGGCGTGAGCAGGTTTCCTCTACAGCAGACTCTTCCCCCGTGCTGTGTCTGTCGTGGGGCTAGCTGACTATGGACCTCTGAAAAACATGAGTCATAATAAACCACTCCTTTTTTAATTTGTTGGTGTTTCGTATTGAGTCTCAGCAATGGGAAAGTGACTAAGGAAGATATGGTACCAGAGAAATGGGGTCATTGCTATGATTATACCTAACCATGTGGTTTAGAAGCCTTTGGAGTGAAGGAGGAATTCGAAAAGGTTTGGTGGTATAAGACAGAGAAGTCCTAGAATGCTGTTAACTGAGCTTTATGAGAGATTCTGGTCAGAGCTCAGAAGATCAGAATGCTGATAGAAATGCAGCTATAAAGACCACTTGGGAATAAGAACTCCATTGGCACCTGGATTCCAGGCCATGTGTGTTACATCCTGGTGAAAAATTTGTCTACCTTTTACTCATGTCCTGAGACTTTGGAGATTTAAGGGCAGTGAACTAATTAATTTGGTAGAGAAAATTCAAAGGCAGCTCAACATTCAGGCTATGGCATAGCCACTATTCACTACTCGCAGTGAGATTTTCAGGAGCAAAAAAGTCCATTTAAAAACTTTTCAGTTTCTCTAAGAAGTAAGTACCTGCAAAGTTTTGGCTGAGGACAGCTTGGCTACTGAAAAGATTAAGATTAAAATACAGCCAAGAACTTTTTTGTTTTGTTTTGTTTTGTTTTGTTTTTGGTGCTGGAGATTGAACTCAGGGCCTTGCACTTGCTAGGCAAGAACTCTAACCAGTGAGATAAGTCCCCAACCCGAAGCCAAATACTTTGAATCAAAACAATAGGAAAGATGGCTTGAGGGCATTGCAAAAATCACCAAGAGCCCTCCCTTCACAGGCTGAAGGATCACAAAATGGGACTTTGCTTTGAAAATATAGCCGTAGGCCACCTTGATTGAAAAGGGCCAGCTAGGGAGTTGGTTAGCTGGATTCACTTCACAGTACTCAGTTGTCTGGGAATTCAGAGGCCACTGAAGCCATGATTTAAGGAAGCTCAGCTACTGCTTGAGCTAGTGGCAGACATTAGCATTGTCTATGGCTTTATGGGAATGCAGAATGCAAGAGTTGTGGGGTCAGGGAGACTTCTATTTAGATTTAAGAGGAAGGCCTTGGAGGCCAGGAACTGTGCCCCTGAGCGGACAGTTCACACAGCTAGGAGACAGTTCACACAGCCCAAAGTACCGTGGAGACTGCAGGAAGATAGAGAAACCAAAAACATGGAATGTCGGCTGGGTGTGGTAGCTCACACCTGTAATCCTAGCACTTGGGGGGCTGTGACAGGAGGATTGCCTCAAATTTGAGGCTAGCCCAAGCTACATGTGAGTTCAAGGCCAGCCTGAGCTACATAGTGAGACCCTGCCTCAAAAATAGCCAAATGAACAAACAAACAAATAAAAAGATGGAATGTCTGCTGAGGAAGACCACAGATAGGGAGCAAAGTCAGCCCAAGAAAGAGGCCATGAGAGCTACAACTGGCAATTCTGTAGGGCGGTTGCCACAAGCCATTTGGATTTCACATCTCACCACAGCTTGGCCTGGCTGCTGAACACAGAGCTCCAGGATATAATGTTTGTCCTGCTGGGTTTTGGTCTTGCCTTGGCCCCATTGATTTCCCTTCTTTCTCCCTTTTGGAATGGGGATGTTTACCTCATGCCATTGTATGTTAGAAGTATTTAATTTTCTTTTTAATTTTTATAGAGCTCACAGCTAAGAATTTTCCTTGAGTCTCACAGGAGACTTTGGACTTGGAGTTTTCAACAATGCTGGAACTACAAAACTTGGGTGACTCTTAGAGATGCACTAAATGCATTTTGCATAAAAAGATGGATATGAGTCTTTTGGGGAGCAGGGGTGGGATGTTATGATTTAGATCTAAAATGGCCTCTAAAGCCTTATGTGTTTAGAAGGTGGTTGGATTATGAGGCTGCAATAGCTGACTTGCTGTTGGAAGGTAGGGTCCAATTGGAAGAGGCAAGTTACTAGTGGAGTGTCCTGGAAGAGTATATCACCCTTCCTGGATCCTCACTTTGCTCTCTGCTTCCCGGCCACCATGACACATATAGCTTTTCTTTGTGGCAGACCCTTCTCCTGTGCCACTTCTGATATGAAACCAGCTGACTATAGACTGAAACCTCTAAAAAATGTGAACTAAATTAAACCTCTCCTCCTTTACTTTGTTGATGTCAGTTAATGAGCTCCAACAATGAGAAAGTAACTAAGACTGGGTGCATTTTAGATACCATGTGGAAACTAGTAGCAATAGGACTCGATGGATGGAAGGGGGAAAGAAAGAGAAGGATTAAAGATGACTCTTTAATTTCTGACTTGAGCAAGTGAATGAAAAGATGTGCTGTATTATTCATGTAAAAGATGGAAAGAAAAAGAAGTTAGTGGGAAAAATCAGCAATTCTACTTAGACAAGTAGTTTAATGATGTACTTTTTAGACATCCAAGTGTGTGTGTCAGGTAAGCACTTGGTTTATGGGTCTGGTACCATGGAGTAAAGCTGGGCTGGAGATGTACATTTATGAAACAACAACATATTAACGGTATTTAAAGGTAGAGGATTGGTTAAAGTCATCTAGGGAGCTACGGTAGAAAAGAATTCCAAATACATCTAGAAGTGCTCCACCATTTAGAGATTTTGTAAAAAAGGATCAAAAAAGGAAACTGAAAAGGACCACCCAGTAGACATGTAGTATAGTGTAGCTGGGAACTTAGCTCAGTGCTTAGAGTGCTTGCCTAGCAAGCACAAGGCACCAAGTTCGATCTCTGGCACACAAAAAAAGAAAAGACATGTAGTATAGTGTAATGGATACTGAGTGAGGAGACTGTTTTCAGAAGGTACAGAGGTGATGGATAATTGTGTTATTGCTGCTGAAAAGTTCAATAAGAGAAAAAAAAATGGCAGCCAAATCTTGCAATGTGCAGATTGTGACAACAGCAATTTCTGTGGAGTGGGTTGAGGCAGGAGGAAAATGAGTAAATGGAGACGGTGGGCATAGATAAGGTCTCCAGGCGTAAGCTAATCATATTAAAAAGTAAACAGTTGTAACTGTAATTAAATTTCAACTCAATACACTAAAGTAAATGGAAAATTTACCAGTTCATAATTATATTACTTATCTCAAGATGGAAATTAATTAACAGAAGATGATAGTGAGCATGGAATGTGGAAGAAGGCGCCCAGTGTCCAGGAATCTAGTGTGTTAGTCCAGCAGGTTCAAAGGGAGAGTGACCACGAATCTGAAGGGAAGGAGTGTTTGCACTACCACAGAGCTCACTGTTGAAGGTCAAGGAAAAAAAAATTTATTTTTTGGGGGGGTGCTGGGGATCGAACTCAGGGCCTTAAAATTTCACTATTGTCTGAACAAAAATTTCCTCAAGACCACCCATCTCTGTTCACTTTGATTTCCTGTCCACCAAACAACCTTCTCACTAACAATTCAGTGTCTTAAAGTGAATTGACACTAGGGAGAAGAGAAAGGAATGCAAGTCAAGGAGGAGACAGGAATGGCTTTGATGGAAAGTTGTGGAGGGAAGGATTATTTTGAAGATAATAGGGTTTTGTTTTTCTAAGAGGCAAGTAAAGAAGACAGGATACAACAAAATATGTAGTAAGGGACTTGATATGGCCCTCTTCTAAGATGGCAAATTAGTCAGCTACAGCTGCCATAACAGAATAACATAGACTGGCTGGTTTCAGTATGAATCTTTTCTCCTCTCCTCTCCCCTTCCCTCCCCTCCTCTCCCCTCCTCCTCTCTCCCCTCCCCTCTCCTCCCCTCCTCTCCC
>PVJO010023523.1:0-25851 GCA_004026905.1 Hystrix cristata | reverse complement strand
TTGCGCTTTTTCCTCACAACACTTTTTTCCTGTTCTTGCTGATTACCATTCATGTCCTTTTCTTGCTTATGAGAATCATCACACAAGTGAGAGAATTCATTTCCCACTTTACTGTTAATCATCTCAACTCCTGCAGGAAAACTTTTGGCTGCCCCAATGGGCTCTGGCTGCAAAAGGATCCCTTTCAGACTCTCCTGTGACTTTGGTGCGTCAGAAGGAATCTCACTCTTCATATCCACTTTCAAGGTATAGAGCTCGTTATATTCAGGAGTCCATTGAGACATGGGAAACTTTAGGGAAGGCCTAGAAGACACAATCAGACATGAGAAGATTTTTAACATGTCATCACACAGCTTAACTGACAAGCTCTCTGATCTCACTGAGAATAATGCAGCAGTGCCTTTTCCTTACCAGGACACAAAATGGCTGTAATGGGTTATTTTGTTGTTCTAGTGTAAAACATTGTCCTGGGCTGGGGATTTAACTCAGTGGTTAGAACGCATGCCTAGCAAGCACAGGGCCCTGAGTTCGATCCCAGCACCCTCCCCCCGCAAAAAAAATAAAAAAATAAAGAAAACATTGTCCTTTAAGACCTTTACTTATGTCCCCAAATTTCAGAAATGTAGTAACTATTACAGAATGTAAGCCTACTTGAAAACTTGTAATAACAAAAAACTGATCTGACTACAAGCACTGCTACCTTCAGGAATATAACATATTTGATCAAAATCAAACAATTTCTTGAGAACTTATGTTAACAAAACTGAAGAAAAGATTGCCATTCCAAAGACAACCATATGCTCCAGCAGTCCTGCTAGAGGGTATGTATCAAAGAAAACAAAATCTGTCAGAGACATTGCACTTCCACGTTCACTGCAGCACTCAATCCTCACAATCACCAAGAAGTGTAAACACCCTAAGTGTCCATCAACTAATGAGTAAAGAAACAGTGGCACATATACACAAGTCTATTCGGCTATAAAGCAGAGTGAAATTCCATCATTTATGACAACATGACAGCACCGGAGAGCATTTTGGTAAGGGGCGTAAGCCAGGCAGAAAGACAAGGACCTCATGATCTCACTCATGTGGAATCTAAAAAAGTTGATCTCACAGAAGTGGAGAGGAGAATGGTGCTTACTAGGGGCTGGGGGGAGGGGGGTAGAATGGAGACAGGCTGATCAATGGGCGTTACTTATATAATCAGGAGCAAAAATTCTAGTGTGCCATTGCTAGGATGACTATGGATAATGATACAGTGTATACTTGAAAAGGACAGGGAAAAGATCTTGAACATTTACATCATAAATGAGAAATGTTTGAGTATATATGTTTAACCAGAGTTACAAACTTATACACAATATCCATGTATCAAAACAACAGTATCACCAAGATGCATCATGTACAGGTACAAAATAAATGTGATGAATGTGATCATTATATATACAATGTACCAATACATGTTCTTGGTTTAAAATAAAATTTAAAAAAAAAAAACAGTATCCCAGGGACTGGGGATTTAGGTCAGTGGTTAGAGTGCTTGCTTAGCAAAAAAAAAAAAACCAACAGTATCCCATAAATATATACAATTTTTAGACATCTAATATATTGGTTAAAAAATAAATTTAAAAAAATAATTTTGACACAGGATTTCACTATATAGTTCAGGGTGGCCTTGAACTCACTATGTAGCCCAGGCTGGCCTCAAACTCATGCCAAACTTCCTGCCTCAGCCTCCCAAGTGCTGGGATTATAGGTGTGTACCACCACACCTAGCTAAATTTACAATTTAAAACAATAAAAAAGTATAAAAATTCAAGACTGCCAAAGCAATATATTTTCTGTTAGCATGACATTATTAAAATTTTTGTATATCTAGATGGTTGTGACATTAAATAGGTTACTAAAATAATGAACCAGTTATGGATATAGCTCCTTTGCTATGCTTCATTCCTTCATATTACTCTATTAGGAAAATCTGAATTTTCATACAGCAGGGCACAGTGCCTTTTAGTTTTTAGATACAGAAGACTAGAGAGAGGGCCAAGTTGCTGAAGATCATTCAGGTAAATAAACAGCACAGTGAAGCATAAAATCAAACTTCCTATAGTGGGGGTTGGGAATTAAACTGAAGTGGTAGAGCACTTGCCTAGCAAGCACAAGGACCCGAGTTCCATCCCGAGCATCCATCCCCCCAAAAATACCTCCTATAGTGAATCTAAGTGTAGTTAAACCACATGACTTCTGAAATTATGAGCTGAAGAAGGCAACCTGATATACAGCATACACTTCCATGCAATCTCTGACACAAAAGTAGTGATAATGCAGGGCATAGTGGCACACACCTGTAATCCCAGCACTTGCTGTAAAGTAAATTTGAGGAAAGCCTAGGATACATAGTGAGCCTGAGGCCAGTCTGAGCTGCACAGCAAGACCCTGTCTCAAATTTTTAAAAAAGTGATAATGTAAAAGTAGCAGCCGGGCATGGTGGAGCTTGCCTGTAATCTCAGCACTCAGGAGGCTGAGGTAGGAGGATTGCCACAAATTCATGGCCAGCCTGAACTATACAGCAAAACCCTGTCTCAAAAACAAACCAAAAAAAAGACAAGGGATTAGGAATTTACCTCAGTGGTAGAACGCTTGCCTAGCAAGCACAAGGCCCCAAGTTCAAAATCCAGCACCCAAAAAAAAAAAAAAAAATGTAATAAATATCATGACTCCAAATGGTTTATTCATTACGAAGAGATTTAATGTAACAAAGGAAGAAGTATATGATTGCAAAACATGAATATCTAAACAACGGTAACATACTGTTTCTAATAAGCTTTCATTCTGCTCCCCAGGCTGGTCTCTAACCCCTGGGCCTCAAGGAACCTCCTGCCTCAGCCTCCTAAATAGCCCACACCACCACACCTGTTTTAACTTTTTATTAAGTATAACATACACATATTTTAAGTTTACAGCTTGTTGAACTTTCACAAATACTTATATAAATAGCACCCAGATCAAGAAACACAACATAAAAAAAGAAACATAACATACCATCCCAGAAATCCACCATCACCACTACCCAGCAACAGTTATCATCACCATCCTAACTTCTAATAATGTAGATTTGTTTTGCCCTTAACACATTTTTAAATCATTTCCTAAAAGGAGAGGAAAACAAATACGTAGAAAGTTTCTTCCCTCTCCAGGAATGACAGATATAGAATCTCACGGGTCTCACACTTTTATTTTAGAATATAACTTTATTATCAGAACAAAAGTCAGCCAAAAAAATAAAAAATTGAATAGCCTATTCCTATTTTGAAAGTTATCAAAACCCTGGTCTTTACTCTTATTTGCGAAGACAGGCAGTGCTATATCCAAGAGGAGCATCAAGCCCTGTCTGGCTTCAGCGGTGAAGTAGAGACTCAAAGGTGAATGGAAATATGGGCGTGGCAGTAAGCAAGTGCCACAAGGCGGTCAGACAGAGTCAGCACCACCAAGGCACAAACCCATGAGCCACGATAGTAAGGCAAAGGGATGTGGATGCACGGGAGCTATGAGGACAGCACAGCCACAGTAAAATACAGGGCTAGAGAAAACCCAAGAGAGCAGGGACCCTCAGCCATCACTAGTGGGCACATAAAACGGCAGAGCCGCTTTGGAAAGGAGTCTGGCAGTTCCTTGAAAGATTAAACACGGACCGGGGTGCAGCTTAGTGACAGAGCACATGCTTAGCATGCCAAAGGCCTGGCTTCAATCCTCAGCAACACTACTGCCCCAAAAAATGATTAAACAAAGAATTAGCACAGGACCAAGCAATTTCAGTCCTAGGCCTATACCCAAGAGAAATGAAAAGATACATCCATACAAAAACACACAGCAGCAGGAGTCACAACAAAGAGGGAAAACAGTATGAATGCACATCACATGATAAATGAGCAAATTGATACAATGGCTTTTTACTTAGTGATCAAAAGAAATTACACAGGGATTCAAGCTACAGCACAGGTGAATACGATGGGCGTAGAATGTGAGGAACACAGCTCTTCACAGGGATAAGCATTACGTTACCCAGACTGCACAGGCATGATTCCTTCTACGTGAAATGCCGAGAATGAGCAAATCTGTAGAGACAGAAAGCAGAGCAGCAGCTGCCTAGTCTGGGGATGATGGACATACACTGTGACAGCCAAAACTACAGGGCTGCTTTTTGGTCAAATAAAAATGTTCTAAAACTGTAGTGACTGTTCAACTCTGTGCATATACTGCAACCAGTGAAATTAAATCTCAATAATCTGTTGCCCAAAGTCACCAAGCAAAGTGTAAAGACCCTCGGACACAGACAGCTACAGACTCGCCAGCAAGAGACGAGGCACGACGCCTGCAGCAAGCTCTGGGCTCTTGTAAAGCCGCATCTCCTGGGGACCCACACCGAGTTCGCGCTCTGAGGAGGATTTCTCCACCTGCTAATGGGGTATCTGCAGTTTCAAACTCAGCCTCATCACTGAGTCACTCACAAGGTCTTGGTACTGGAGAGCCTCTGAGGCAATAAGAACCTGCCAAGAGGACAAATGAATTCTGAGAACGTGGACCCATAAATGAATTTACAAAGAAGTGACTCACAGCATAATTTACTAAACTCAATTACTGTTGTATCACTTCATGCCCCAATGTCAAAACAATGAACTCTTTAGTTAAATCTGCTCTGGTTTCTGGTCACTTTGGTCTTCCCAACAAGGTAGGGAGGAGCCAGGAGGAAGGTGGTTTGGTGTATGGTGTCACCCCAGGTCCATTCACAAGCAATCACTCTTTGAGTTACCATGTCATGCAACCATTTAGTGCAAAATTAGTGTTCCATATAACAGGTTCTCACCACGGGAACACAAATCCATACTGTATTTTATTAAAAGAAACAGCAGTATGATGTCTTTAGCTCTTCAGAGAAGATACCTGCACAGCAATGTTTACAGCAGCACAATTTGTAATAACTAAATTCTGGAAGCAACCTGTATACCCATCAATAGATAACTGGTTAAACAAAATACAGTATGTATACATAATGGAATACTATTCAGCTATAAAGAATGACAAACTAGAGTCACTTACAGGAAAATGGATGGACCTGGAAAATATAATGTCAAGTGAAATAAACCAGACTTGCAGGCTGGGGATTTAGCTCAGTGGTTAAAGTGCCTGCCTTGCAAGCACAAGGGCCCAAGTTAGAGCCCCAGCACCAAAAAATTAAAAAAAGTAAAAATAAAAATAAACCAGACTCGCCTGCTTGCTTCGGCAGCACATATACTAAAATTGGAATGAACCAGACTCACAAGCTTGAATGCCGTATGGCATCCCTCATTTGAGTGAGGCAAAACACAAACAAAAGAAAAGGGTGAACAACGGATACGAAAAGGCAAAGGGTTAGATAGAGGCTAAAAGGCAAAGGGTGCAAGGGAACAAGAAGAGGACAAAGGGGGAGGGGAATGGGAATTCAGAATAATGATATCTTAAAAACAAGAACCTAATAATCCAAACTTCAAACAGTGACATGTACACTGGGTACTACAGTAACTTTATGTAGTTGTGACTTAATGCTGCATCTAGGTGGTTGTTTACATTGTTCACTGTCATAAGCAAAAGGCACAATGTATTGTGGTCTGTAAGCTTACGTAATGGCCTATAAATTTGTATAATTTTGGATAAATTTTAATAAAAATCTATAAAAGAAGAAACAGCAGTACTGCATTTTTAAGTTAAAAAACCATCAAAAATAACACATAGGATCAATTAAAATATTCTGAACTATTTGCTATTGGTTAAAATCAAAATCTAGTTTTTTACTTCTGTAAAAATTACTGGCTGATCTAAGTTACAAGAGGCAAGTATTATGAGATGTAGCTACCTACTTGGCTACATTATAACTGGTTTGCAATTATATATTTTTTTCAGTATTGAAACCTAACACTACTCTCTGTGGTGATCTGACAGCTGATTACTCATAAGTAAACTCTGCACTAAGGTAGCACAATAGCTAAAAAAATGCTAATTTTCAAAAGTAAAAGTTAAGAGTTAGAATCTGGTGATTTACCTAAAAGCTTATATGAGCAAAAGAGGGAAAAAGTTATTATTACCCCTACAATTGTCTATAAACTCTAGGAACTCTATAAACTGTCACATACTTAATGGTATGACCCTTTCATTACCAATGATGAAGGTAAGTACTTGTTTCTTCTTTTTTTTCTTTTGGAGGCAAGAGCCAACCTCGACTCAAGCTCCTGGGCTCAAGCAATCTACCTGCCTCACCCTGCTGAGTAACTGGGACTTAATAGGCACACACCACTGCACACACCTAAATACTTATTTGATGGTTAAATAAAACTGATCCAGAAGCAAGGACAAAATTCATATAATCATGTCAATATACACAAAAAAAGCCTTTGACAAAATCCAACATCTAGGTTGGGGATTTAGCGCAAGTGGCAGAGCACTTGCCTAGCAAGCACAAGGCCCTGAGTTGGATCCCCAGAACCAAAAAAAAAAAATCCAATATCTATTCATGATAAAAATCCTGAAGAAAAAACATGTAATGGATCTCGTCTCAATCTGATAAAAGCCATTTATGACAAACCTATTGTCAACATTACATTAAACAGGGAAAAACTGAAACCTTTTTTTTTCCTCTAAAGCCAGGAACAAAATAAGGATGTCCACCATCACTACTCCCATTCCATATAATACTTGAAAAAATACATATATAGACATATAATATTCAAAACTTTAGCCATTTCAGTCCTGTATGCAGATAGAAAGGGGGAAAAAAAGAAAGAAAAGAAACTATTAATAGCAATCAAGCGATGAGTTTGAGGCCAGTGTAAGCTGCATAGTGAGTTCAAGGCCGGCCAGAACTACGTAAAAAGAACCTATCTCAAAAAAAAAAAAAAAAAGAAAAGAAAAGAAAAGAAAAAAGAAAAGAACAATCAGGCAAGAGAAACTGGATAAATAAAGGGGATACATATAGGAAAGGCACAAGTCAAACTATCCTTATTCACAGATGTCATGATCCTTTATATAGAGGACCCAAAAAACTCCACCAAAAGACACCAAGAATTAATGAACAAATTCAGGAAGGTAACAGGATACAAAATCAACACACAAAAATCACTAGTGTACCCACATACCTATAATGAACTCAATGAGAAAGAAATTAGAAAAACAATACCTTTCATAATAGGTTCAAGAAAAATGAAATATTTAGGAATTAACCTACCCAAGAAAGTGAAAGATCTCTATAACAAAAACTATATTATTCTGAAAAAAGAGATCAAAGAGGACAATAAATAAATCACATACACAAGCTTAAGTATCACATGATTTCTCGTATATGAGAAACCCAAAGTATAAATCATTCAAAGACATTTAAAAAAAAATCATTCAAAGAGCAAAACATGAGATAGGTAATAGGAAATAGGAAAATAGATCTTTTTTTTTTTTTGGTCCTGGAGATTGAACTCAGGGCTCTGCGCTTGCTAGGCAAGCCATCTATCACTGAGCTAAATCTCCAGCCCCTAGGAAAATAGATCTTTTGCAAATGGGAAGGGGACCAAGAAATGGACAGCGATGTAAAAGAATTAAGATGTAGCATGTACCAAGTCCCCATGATGAATGCAATCACTATGCACTACACACATGTACTAATAAAAATTTTAAATATTAATGATATTTTGATTAATTTTATGTAATGATAGAAACAAATTTTAAAAGAATGTCATAAATCTGGTACTCTTCTAAAAAGTTTTAGAGATTATCAGAAAATGAACTCAAAATACATATTTACCAAAAAATAAGTGTTTACTTATCTTTTTCATATAATTAGGTGGAAAGATATTTGTACCTCAGAGATACTGCTTATGGGATGTACAAAATTTTTAATTCTCTTGTGAACTCGTAATTACATTATTTACCAATTGAAGTATACTAAAACAACTACCTGACATAATAACTCCCTCCTACAACCTAAATGCTTTAAAACTACCACCACTCAACCAGAGTGGCACAGTCCTATAATCCCAGCATTCTGGGAGGCTGAGGCAGAAGATCTCAAATTCAAGGCCCACCCAGGCAGAGTCTGTCTCAAAATCTAAAGTAACAACAATAAAAAATAGACCAGCATTGTAACTCAGTGGGAAGGCCCTAGGTGCTATACTTAGTATCACAAAACAAAACAAAACCACCCACTACTGGTAGCTACAGATTCTCAACAGCCTAAATTGCATTAGCAAGAAAGGTATTTCTTCCAAAAGGGCATCACTTTGGAGCCTCAAATGCATTAGAAAGGTACTCAGATATACTCTTCTTGAGAGGTCTCTGCTAGGAACATACAATCTAATTATGGAAAGGAGGGAGAGAACCTTGATTAACATAAGCAAATAATAATTAACCTGCAGCCTAACTCTAGGTCAAAAAGAGGAAGTGATACTCAGAAAACTACTGTGAAAGTTCAAAATTTAAATTCAATTGGTAAGAGGCTGGATCAAAAATTAAAATGTAAAAACAGACCAATAGGGCTGGGGATTTAGTTCAGTGGTTAGAGTGCTTGCCTTGCAAGCACAAGGCCCTGAGTTCGATCCCCAGCACCAAAAAAAAAAAAAAAACCTGTTAACAATCAGCAAAGACTCACTTGGTCTTTCAGCATAGAAATCAACAAAAAATAATTACCAAAAAAAATCATTAGTAACTCTAAAAGCAGCAAGTATAATGTTTGCCAAAAAATAGGACAGGGCAGAGACTTCCAGGATAAAATTACAAAACACAAGAGAAATTGCACTTGTTAACAGTTCCAGCAAGTCTACTTAGTGCAAGAGAGGAAAGAAGCACAGGAGACACTGATCATCAGCAAACCAGTGCTCTACAAGCAAACCCTCAAAGAGCTCCAGGCGCAGACCCTCAAAAGGTCAGACTGAAAAGAGACTCCAGAGGGAGACTCTGCAAAGGTATTTAACACACAGCTAGAGGTGGTGGCTGAGATGCTCTGAGAAGAAACCCTTAATTTGAAGGATAAGTAGGAGGACAGGGATAACAAGTACAAGTATGGAACAGATGACACAAAAGAGGCAAGCCATTCTCCAATACTCCTTAAAATCTTAAACTTTCTGGGGCAACCCACTCCAGCCCCCTCCTGTCTCTCAGGAGCTCTCTTTCTCTCCCGCAATAAATTTCCTACTCTTAACCTCCTTTGTTCCTTAGAATTCATTCTTCGACTTTGAGGAACACGAACTCAGCGTAACTGACATCTAGCAGGTTGGGAGTCATATTTTTCCCCCATATCAAAACAGTTTCGGCTCCTGTGCCATCTCAGGTTCTCCTTCAAAGAGCTCGCGCGCTCGCTCGCGCTCGCGCGCTCTCTCTCTCTCTCTCTCTCTCTCTCTCTCTCTCTCTCTCCTCTCTGTCAGAAAAAAAAATCTTAAACTTTCTGTTGCTCATAGTGGCACTCGCCTGTAATCCCAGTTCTGGGGGGATGGAGGGGTGACTGCCACGAGTTTGAGGCCAGTCCAAGCTACACAGTGAGCTCAAGGCCAGCCTAGATGACATAGCGAGACCATGTCTCAAAAAACCACACACACACAAAAAAAAAACTTTTAAAAATTTTAAATTGGAAAGTTACACACAGTAATACAATATGAAAAAGAGTAATGACAAGGTGCAAAAAAAAAAAAAAAAAAGTTAAAAATTTACTGCTACAGCCAGGTATTATAATCCCAGCGCTCCAGAAGCTGAGGCAGACGGATCATCCCGAGTTTTGAGGCCAACCTGAGTTACACAGACCCTGTGTCAAAAAAGAAAAACGAAGAAACAAACCCTGACACATGCTACAACGTGGATGAACCTCGAAGACACATGAGAATTGGGGTGGGGATTTAGCTCAGTGGTAGAGCACTTAACCTAGCAAGCTCAAGACCCCGAATTCCATCCCCAGCAACCCCCCAGAAAAAGAAGATACACAGGACAAATTTTGCATGATTCCACTTATAGGAAGTACTCAGAGCAGTAAAATTCACATACAAAAAGTAGATTAGTAGCTGCAATGGACCAGGAAATGGAGACAATAGGAGACAACATTTAATGAGTACAGAGTGGCAGCTGGGGAAGATGAAAAACTAGCAGAGATCGGGTAGTTACGGCTACACAACAAGGTAAATGTACTTAATGTCAAACTGTACACTTAAACTTGTTAAAAAGCCTGGTGTGGTGGCACATGCCTGTAATCTCAGCACTCAGGACTCTGAGCAGGAGAACTGCTGTGAGTTCGAGACCAGCCTGGACTACACAGTGAGACCCTGTGTAGGGTCTCAAAAAAACAAACAAACAAACAAAAACACTCTTAAAATGAACCAGGTACAGTGGCCCATACCTGCAGGCCCAGCTACTGGATAAGCTCAATGAGGTAGCCTACCTGAGCCCAGTAGTTTAGGGTTTGAAGCCAGTCTGGGTAACAGAGCCAGACCCTATCACTTTAAATTTTAAAAATTTTAAATGATAAAAACTTAAATTATGTATATTTGATCATGAAAATAAAAAAGTCCATGCACACTTGATCCCGTCTGCTTCTTAAAAGAGCCAGACGAACTCGCTGCACTCAAAGAATCAACCTCTTTCCCCACCATGCAGCGTTCACTGCGTCTTCTACACAGCACTCACCACTAACTGAAACGCCCTTCAGCCTCTTTACTGTAGAAGTCCCCTCCCTAGAACGCAGGGTGGAAGACAGCTGGAACTTCATCTGTCTCGCTCACTGTCTGATCGCCAGCAACCCCAACAGCGGATTGGCACATAGCACACAACCAGTGATTTCTATTGTGAACCAATGATTTCTATTGTGTTAATGGGCAGAAGGAAAAAGCTGAAAAAAAATTGCTGTATTTTTGGTCTGGGTAATCAAAAATGTGAAGATATTAGTCACTAAAGAAAAAGAGAATATGCAGAATGAGAACGATAGCAGTACCTAAATTAGGCAACACTAAGATTTCTTGGCCAACTTTCTGTTTCAAGCACTCGTGAAACACACAAAAAAATTTCCTTATACTTGGGAGTCCATCAAGCTCTTAAATTGAAGAAGCCAGCACAGCAAAGAACAGAGAACCAATGATTTTCTCCTCTATAAAAGTGTTGCTGGGCATGGTGGTACAAGCCCATAATCCCAGCATTCAGGAGGCTGAGGCAGGAGAATCACCACAAATAGGCCAGCCTGAACTACAACGTGAGACCCTGTCTCAAAAAAACAAAAAAAGAAAAAAAGAAGTGTTAAGGTGACCCTATGGTCTATTTAATGCACACTAAATATGAAACAAGAAAATAACTGCATCTTCCAGAAGCCTATAAAGGTTTCTCTGCATGTCCTGTAAAGTCTCCAGTCTCAACATGAACAGAAGTAAGTCTTGAAATCAGAGACCTGGCTCAGTTCAGCTCATAGATAGGTTTTGTTTGTCCTGCACTATTCAGAAAAGGAAAACTGACAGTTAGTACTGAAACACTGTAGGTATTCTCATTACAATCAGGAAGAAAAATGGTATTTGAGACCAAATAATATAGCTGTGGAAATGCCAGTCAAGTCATTCAAATAAGAGAATGAGAATAAATAACAAACAATGTAACTGTTTCGTTATCTAAAGGTAAATTCAACAGGAAAACAAAACAGCGAGACAGGCAAGTTATGCATGTTTACCACAATCATACTCCAAAATCAATGACCTTATTTTATACAAATAGTAACTACTTAAAATATGATACCGAGATCCTTCTTTGGCTCCTCAGCGTGATGACTGGGTTTTCATGCTTGTGCGTGCTATGTGCCTCCCACAACCCAACGTCGGCACATTACTCGTCTGACGTGAGAAAAAAAAAATACAGAGTAACAAACCACTCACAATAGAGGTGAAAACATTTAATATCTACTATCAAATTTAAACAGACACACAGGACCTATATGAAAATAATTATGTTACTTCTTCAAAAAAGTAGCCAGGCCTGGCGGCACATGCCTGTAATTCCAGCACTCAGGAGGCTGGAGGATCACACCAAGTTTGAGGCCAGCCCAAGCCACATTGTGAGTTCAAGGCCAGCATGAACTACCCGGCAAAGGACTCCCTCAAAAAAACCAAAACGAACAAAAAAGTCTGAAAAATTAACAAGAAATTCAATGAGATCCCAAAATACTAGCAAATTTCTTCAAATGAAGACCAGCATCTTATTTCTCATCCACAAATATTATCCGTTGCTCACTGAAACACGCAGATCTGTTTGTAGTATAGCATTAGGCAGCTCACAACTGTGCTTGCTTTTCTCAGATCCAAAATTGAATCTAGATCCTCTCTGGGTGTAGAGGACGAAGGATAGAAGTGTCCTTGGATAGCTCTCTGCCAATATAATAAAGAGTCACCTATTATTTAATAGAGTCATTCTGGCCAGTCTGTCTGTTTTGTTTTGTTTGCCATGCTAGGATCAAACCTGTGCTCTATCACTGAGCTATACCCCAAGCCCATTTATCTGTTGTTAGCCAGGCATGGTGGCACAGACCTGTAATCCCAGCACTCAGAAGGCTGAGACAAGAGGATTGCCTCGAGTTCCAGACAAGCCCTGGCTACTGAATGAGTTCAAAACCAACCTGAATTGCTTAGTGAGACCCTGTCACAAACAAACAAACAAACAAACAGTTATCTGTTGTTTTTCAGGGCGGAGGAGTCTCATAATATTGCCCACACTGGCCTCACACTCACCATCCTCCTGCCCTAGCCTCAAGAAACTGGAATTGCCAGAGTGTGCAACTGCCTTGCCAGGCTTTACCAGTGTTTTGACTACATTTAAAAGCCTTTTAAGGCCGTTGGCCGCTGGGCCGCGAGGGCCGTGGAGCAGCGGGCAGTGACCATGACGAAATTGGCGCAGTGGCTCTGGGCACTGGCGCTCCTGGGCTCGGCCTGGGCGGCCCTGACTGTGGGAACTCTGGGCTTGGAGTTACCCTCGCCCTACTGGGACGTCCTGTGGCCACTGCCCGCCTACCTGCTGGTGGCCGCTGGCTGCTATGCTTTGGGCACTGTGGGCTATCGCGTGGCCACGTTTCACGACTGCGAGGACACCGCCCGCAAGCTGAAGAGTCAGATCCAGGAGGCCCGAGCGGACTTAGCCCGCAGAGGGCTGCGCTTCTGACACCCTAGCCCCACCCCAGCCTGACAGTCTCCCGACCGTCCCCATTAAAAGCAAGTTTGTTTTCTTTTAAAAAAAAAAAAAAAAGCCTTTTAATTAATGATTTACAGGGCTGGTGATTTAGCTCAAGTGGTAGAGTGCTTGCCTAGGAAGCACAAGGCCCTGAGTTCAATCCCCAGCACGAAAAAAACCCAAAAAACCGAAAACTTAAATTAACGATTTACAAAGAATACGAAGAGATTAGGGAACCATCATGGTTTGGATCTTAGGTGCCCCCAAAAGTATGTGTCTTGAAAGGCCTGGTCCCCAGCTCATGGTGTTACTAGCAGGTGCTGCTGGTGGAAGAAATCAGGCAGCTTGCTCTTGCAGGGGATACTGAAACCCTGGCCCTTCCTCTCTCTTTCTTCACTTCCTGGTCACCATGAGGCAAGCAGCCTCACCCCCAACATGAGCCACCCATGATGTACAACCTCATTGCAGACCCCAAAACTACTGGGCCAACCATGGACTGAAACCAAGAGCCAAAATAAACCTTTTCTCCTTTAAATTGATTCATTGCAGGTATTTTGTCACTGGAATGGAAAGCTACCACAGGAACCAAAACCCAAAGATGCTTGAAAGGAGTGAGACAATTGCCTTGCATATTCTTCATTCCATGCTGCTCTGGATATCATTCCTTATCGTACTAAAGGAACGAAGATACGGTACAGCAGAATTCAGGACCACCTGTTTCAGAAAGTCAAGCCAGAAGCTGCCCTACGAGTGAGGTAAGCCAAGGATAACTGACTCTTCTGCAAAGATTCAAGGACCTGAGGAGCACAGAGAGCAGGATGATTACCTTTAGATTCAGACCTTCCCATGGGCTGGCTGCCTCCACTAAGGCTTGCTCTGAAAGAAGAATCTTTTTTCCCTGAGTACAAACTGGACTTCAAAAGACTAAGAACAGAGAACTAGCTGATGGTCAAAAGCAGCAAGAAGACTTCAAAACTAAAGAATGTCATAAAATATTTTCAAAATATTCTATAAAGATAGAGAACACGAAGGCATAATAAGCAAAAGCTACAGCAAATCTAAGAACTATGAGAAAACATGGAAAACAAAACATCCAGTAGGTGTGTGATAAGCACTGAGAGAAATCACCTCTCAAATGACCAAAACTACAGAGGCTGACAAGAATGAGGCACAAGAAGAACTCCACACACAACTCTTTGGCAGCTTCGAATAAAGTAGAACCTCACACCAAGGTTTAAAAACACTGGGGATTTAGCTCAGTGGTACAGCGCTTGCCTAGCAAGCACAAGGCCCTAAGCTCAGGGGCTAGAGATTTAGAGGTCTTGCCTAGTGAGCACAGGTCCCTGAGTTCAATCCCCAGCACCAGCCAAAAAAAAAAAAAAAAAAAAAAAAAAGGGCCCGAGTTCCATCCCCAACACCAAAATAAATAAATAAATAAAATAAAAATAAAAACACTGACACACAAAGATTTGCATATGCATGTTCACAGCTTTACTCATAGTAGCCAGAAACTAAAGGGAAAAAAAATCTCCAAAACTATGACATGTAGAACAAAAACTGACACATGCAAAAATACAGTTGAATTTCAAAATCATACTTAGGAAAAGAAATTAGACAAAAAAAATTTGTATGATTCAACTTACATGAAGCTGGCACTTGGCCAAAGCTAACCTACAGTGAGAAAATTTGAACAACGGCTGTTATCAACAAGGAACAAGGTAAGGGACTGACTAGGAAGAAGAGGAGCAACTTTTTTTTGCGGGTGCAGGGATGAACGCAGGGCCTTGCACTTGCTGGGCTGGCTCTACACCACTGAGCTAAACCCCAGCCCCAGGAGCAACTTTCTGAAGGCACAGTTATCACCAACTATTCTCAAAGGGTGTCGAGCCAGGTGTGGCAGCACAAGACTCTCGATGCTGAGGCAGGGGGATCACTGCGAGTTCGAGGCCAGCCTATACTACAGAGTGAGACCCTGTCTCAAAAAAACAAAAAAACCAAAAAAAACCAAGAAAACAAAACTGCTGAGTCACATATATGTATGCTTATGGCAAAACTTTACAAATAGTAGTTAAGATTAGTGCTGGCATGGCGGTGCAACATCTGTAAGCACAGCACTGGGAGGCTGTGGCAGGAATATCACAGGTTCTGGGCCAGCCTGGGAAATTAGCAGCTCAGTGAGACCCTGTCTCAAAACACAAAATAAAAAAAGGTCTGGGGAGATAGCTGTGTGTGAAGGCCCTGCATACAACCCCAAATACCAAAACTAAAACAAACAAACAAAAAATCTACTCTAGTTAATGAAATGAAACTGTAACTCTCTGAGATAAATGCACTGATGTCTGACAACTTGTTTTTGTTCTTAGTTTTTGTGGTGCTCAGGGATCTAACCCAGGCCTCAAACATGCTATGCAGAAACTACACTAAGCTACATCTGGAAGTCTGTCAACTTACTTTTAAATGATTTTTTTTTTTTTTGGTTGTTTTCTGTTTTTTTTTTTGAGACAGGGTCTTGCTATGTAGTCCAGGCTAGCCTTGAATTCACTATGTAACCCAGGCTGGCCTCGAACGCACAACGATCCTCCTGCCTCAGCCTCCCAATGTTGGGATTATAGGTGTGCACCACCAGGCCCAGCTGAAATAAGGCTTGATAAAGGAACAGACAGATGACCAGAAAGGTTATTTAGTAGCAAATTATTAACTATAAAATCTTGGTAGGGGTCAGGGATTTAGCTCAAGGCCCTGAGTTTGATCCCCAGAATCCAAAAAACAAAACAAAACAAAAACCTCAGTAGCAGGAAGATGAGTATTCCCTGTACAATTCTATAGTGTTTTCAATTTTTTGTAATAAATTGCTAGTGAGGAAAAAATATTTGGTGCACAAAATATAAGAATACTGCTATATGACTCTCTGTATCTGAAGTTTTAAGAAGTTAAAACTAATCTCAAGTATCAAAATTCCAATTAGCGGTGGCCTAATGGAGCAACTAGGAGTAGACTAAGGACAAAGGAACATGAAGGAACTTTCTGGAATGATGCAAAGTCTTACTTCCTGATTGAAGTGTTTATCATATGAATACATGTATTTGTCAAAACCCGTCAAATTGTACAGTAAAATGTGTTTCATACTGTATATAAATTATAAGTCAATTTAGGTGATTTTCACTAAAAAAGTTGGAACACAGAAAAAACGGAAATTCAGCTTGCCACAATCCTACCACCCACAAAGAGCATCACCAATCTCTCTCTCTTTTGATATCAGCCATGCCCACAGAGATAAAAGCATCTTACTGTTTCCTTCGAAAGCAAAATAGAAACAGTGAATTCCTGAATCTTTGAATTCCTTACCGAGGGAGACTCAACCTGATTTAAACCCTTACAAGCCCATCATTGCTGCCACTCTAACTAGTCTGTGCCTACGCTTCTTCACCTGAAAAATGGAAACAGGTACTTCAAATAGTTATTGTAAGTATTATAAACAAAAAAGTATGCACATGATAGCTCTTACTGTTGATTTTAAATAGTTGCACAGCTTTAAGAACTCATCCAGTCCACCAGCCTCCAGCGTTTGAGCTCATCCTTTCTTAGGGGACGGGGGGCCGAGGGGCTTCCATTCATGTGTAACCCCACCCCAGCTAGTCTTATCAAGTGAACCTCAAATCCCTCTTGAAGGTATGATGAAAACACCAACTGGTTAAAGGACAAAGCAAAGGTAAGAATAACAAAATAAAACTGGAAAACTAAATGAGAGAACATGGTACCTGTCCTAAGAATGTAGATCTAACGTCGGGAACAAAACTGCCCAAGGAAACAATTTCTCTGTGAAGTCCGACAGCCATATTTGAGTAAAAAAAAATTTTGGTCTACATATATGATTTAGGTCAATCAAATATGTAACCCTAGAAAATATTAATTACAGAGTATGTTCTAAAGAAAAAGAACATAAATCTAAGGGAAAAAAAGAATTACTAACAACAACAAAAAAAGAATTACTAAAAAAGGAATACCGACATTTTAGTGACTGAAGGTAAAAGTATATTGAAAATTGGACTGAAGAGGATATCTCTGTAGTCTTACAACATTGGCGTTCATTACTTTTTTTTTTTTTTTTTTTTGGGGGGTGCTGGGGACAAAACTCAAGGCCTTGTGCTTGCTAAGCAAGTGCTCTACCACTTGAGCTAAACTCCCAACCTGGAGAGGATATCTCTGGTTAGACCTCATACCCACCAAGTGAACTCAACTATACGAAGGAAAAGAGTAACTTTGATCATGATGTTTTAGCCTTCTGCTCACTGACTACATGTCCAGAATGAATACAACACAGAAGGTGAAAAGTTGCTCTCCTCTACTTGGTCTTGCCTGTCACACGTCTTTTTTTTTTCTTTGTCACGCGTCTTTCACGATATGAGCTTCTTGCCGAGTTGTCACATGCTTGTGTTCAGAGCCACTTCTTTTCCCCACATAACGGACCATACACACAAGGCTACTACTTCATCTGGTGTTTTACAACGAAAATACAATTTGTTCCAATACTTAAGGAAAACCAGAGCTGTTCATCTTTGAGAGACTGTAAGTCTACATTTTATATTTTATGGGTAAGTTTAGAGATTTCTGAGGTTATCTTTGACTAAATGCCACTTTTGCCTTCCATGGACCACTGGAAACAGTGAAGTGAAAATTCTTGTGACAAGAATCAAAAACGGCAAATTAGGGTTGAGGACACAGAGTAGAGCACTGGTCTAGGATGCGCCAGGCCCTGGGTTCAAATCCCAGCGCCAAAAACAAAGTGGGGAGGGTATTATCTCATATACTAATGTCAGCCAATTAACTGCACCTTGTTTTGTGTCTTGTCACTAACTGTCACTGCTCAAAGAGATAATTAATCTTTCCTAAAGAACTTCATACTCTAGATAAAAATAGAAAGCTTAACTCTAATACAGATATTTACACATGTAAGTCTAGTCTACATGCATTCAATTATACATATATATTTTTTTTAAATCAAAATCTTGGTGCCACTATAAACTGTGAGTTACTCCTGCTGAGGATAATCAGAAAAAGAAGTAACTGAAGTTTAGTTTAGACAACGGAAGAGAAAAGAAAGAATACAGTTTTTAAAATTTATCAAAAGCAGTTAAATCCAGCCATGTCTCATGGCCCACACCTATAATCCCAACACTCAGGAGGATTACCCATTTAATGCCAGCCTAGAGATACACAATGATTTCAAGGCCAGTCTGAACTACACAGCGAGACCCTATCCCCCAAAAAACCTACGCCTTAAACTTCTAATCTCAAATTGCTGTCTATGAGGAAAAATATGCATCTGCAAAGGAACAAAATGGAGTAATTCAAGAATCTTAAATGAGTGTTTCAGAAACATCAACTCAGTTATGGTAAGACAAATACAAATTAGGTCATCCAAATTTTTTCCATTTCAAGTATCTGGCATCAGAACAAAACCTAAAAATGTCAACCAGGGAGCAAAAATTATACAAGTAGATTAATATTTTAGAAGACACATTATCACTGATAATACATTTGGTCATTCTCATTTAAAGAACGCCTCTTACAAGCCAGGCGCTATTCTAGGGACTGGAATGACACAAACACACAGAAAGTCTCTGCTTGCAGGGTGTGAGGTTAATTCGACTGTCAACCTGATCGACTTCAGACACCTAGAAAATCAGTAAAATACTCTTCTGGGTTTGTCTGGGTGGGTCACAGTGGTATGACCTGGGGGCCCAGCGCTTCCCCTGCTTTCTGCTTCTCAGAAGGCACAACTGAGCCGTGCTGCTCCCTCACACCTTCCACCATAACGTGTCAGCCTTGGGCCACTTGATCTTGGATTGAAACCACCACATCCGGCTGGCATTACTACTGATTCTGAAGGGGAAACTGATGCATTAGAGCTGGGCCTAAATCAGGTGTGGTGGTGCATGCCTGCAAACCCAGCACTCAGGAGGCTGAGGCAGGAGGATCACTGTGAGTTTGAGGCCAGCCTGAGCTACACAGTGCGTTCAAGGCCAGCCTGAATTACACAGTGAGACCCTGTCTTTGAAAAAAAAAAAAAAATAGCACTGGTTGTTAGGCAGATAATTTTCGTAAGAAATATTTATATTTTATGGGTAAGTTTAGGGATTTCTGAGGACAAGATCACAGTTGTAAGAGTAAGATGATGAGTTTTGATCAGTATTATATTTAGTTCTTTAAAAGATGTGAATTTAAATTGGGCAGGGTGGTGCACACCTGTAATCCCAGCGCTCTGGGAGGCTGCAGCAGGGTAGTCTCGAAGTTCAAGCCCAGCCTGACTGAAAATGTTAGCTCAGTATGAAGGCCCTGGATTTGCCTCCAGTAACTGTCCCCCCAAAAGCATTCTGTATTAAAGAACACAGCTACAAAAATAGACTTTGGTTTTGTAAAATAAATCGATTTAAGTATGACTTCACTACTAATATTTCAAAAGAAAGACCAGTTCCTTATCAGTAATATAATAATCCTGGTGTACATTTCTCAGATGAAGAAGTAGAAACAGCAGATAGACATATGAAAAAATGTTCAACATCACTGGTCATTCGAGAGATGAAAATTAAAACAACACTGAGATTCCACCTCACTCCAGAAAGAATGGCTATTATCAACAAGTCAGCCAATAACAAATGCTGGAGGGGCTGTGGAGAAAAAGGAACCCTTCTCCACTGTTGGTGGGAATGTAGACTGGTGCAACCGCTATGGAAATCAGTGTGGAGATTCCTCAGGGAACTAGGACTAGAGATTTCATTTGACCCAGCTATTCCACTTCTTGGTATCTTCCCAAAGGAATTAAAATCATTATACCGCAGGGATATATGCACACCCATGTTTATAGCAGCACAGTTTGTAATAGCTAAATCTTGGAAGCAGCCCAAATGCCCATCAACAGCAGAATGGATTAAGAAAATGTGTTTTTTTATACAATGGAGTACTACTCTGCCATAAAGAATGATAAGATTGAGATATTCCTAGGTAAATGGATGCATCTTGAGACCATACTCTTAAGTGAAATAAATCAGACACACATGTTTAAATACCGCATAGTTTCTCTGGTGTGAGAAACTAAAGTGTAAATAAAGATTAAAATGTATTATATTGGGAAAGGGAAGAAAATGTCCAAATGAGAAAGGGAACAAGGGAGGGGGAAAGGAACAGAGGGACAAGAGAAATAAGAAATGGAAGGAAAAAATGGAAACAAATCTTTTGTAAATAGGGAGGGAGGAGGGGGTGAGGGGAGGGGAATGGGAAAAAAAGAAGCAACAAGATGTATCATGTACAGGTACAAATTCCCTATGATGAATGTTATCAATATGTACATCTAAAATGTACCATTAAAATAAAATTTAAAAAAATAATAATAATAATCCTGGTGAAACTGTCATGCTTATCAAAAATGAAAGCGCACATTTTCTTTAAATGTGGCAAATTACATTTTTTTCCTCAAATGTCCCTTCAATCCCCACTAAACTGACAATAAAGGAATTTTTTTTAAATCCATGAGAACAACAACAAAAGGAACAAGTAGTAGGTAAAAAGATGGCAACCGAAATTCTATTACCCAACTGATAGGAACTGCTAAAAAAGGAAGGGAGAAAACAGTGGCTGAGGAGTTGTCAAAGACCACAGGAAACCTTTTCCCTAGACCTGAGGGGCAGGAACCCCAGCTGTCTGGGTCCTCCAGATGGAGGCCTCCCCACCCGCCCACTCTGCCCCAGGCCTGGGAGCTTTCTGGGCCGCCTCTCACCTGCAGCGCCACCCACAGGTCTGCACTTCCCTCAGGCCTGTGCCCAGGCCTCATCCAGATCTTCACCCACCAATTAATGTGTTTTTTTTTTTTTTTTTGGATGTCATAAGTTTATAAAGTACTTTTTAAAAACAATTTATTTCAGTGGTACATTTTAGATATACATAATGATAACATTCATCTTAAGGAATTTGTACCTATATATCTTGCTGGGGGTTTTTCCTCATCTCCCCCACCTCCACCCCTGCTCCTGCCTTCAATATTAAACATTAATATAGGGCTGGGGATTCAGCTCAAGTGGTAGAGTACTAGCCTAGCAAGTGCAAGGCCCTGAGTTCGATCCCCAGCACCCACAGAAAAAAAAAGAAAGTTAATGTAAACACCGAAAGGTAGCACACACCTGTAACCCCAGCACTCTGGGAGGCAGAGGGCAAGAGGATCACCATAAATTCAACCTCAGCCTGGCTGATGCAGTGACTTCAAGGCAGGTCTGAACTTTGTAGTGAGAATCTGTCTAAAAAAAAAAAAAAAAAATTTTTTTTTTGGACAGTTTCCTGGAGAAACAAAAAAAGTAAGATGGAGGAAAGCAGGGGAGCACGTAAGAGGACATGAAAGGAATTATGATGTGTTCTGTATATGCATCAACTCCCCATGATGAATGTAATCATTAGGTACTACAAACATGTGCTAATAAAAACTTTTTTTAAATTATCCCCTTCCACTGTCTTCCTTGTTCAGCTCAATTATTTCTATAACCATCATCCCTTTTTCTGTGGTTTTCCCAGATACTGTCTTGGTCACTACTCCGCACCCCAAAGTGTAGGACATCCGGCTGGCCTTGGAGAAACATGTGAGGGTTGTTATCTAACACAGTGAAAAAAATGCAGCTCGAGGCGAAGAGATGTGGCCCAGTAGAAGGGGCTTGAGGAGCCTGCTCAAGACTCCAGTTTTGCTCAGTGTAGTGACACAGAATACAATCCTAGCACTCTGAGAGGCAGAGGCAGGAGGATCTCAAGATTGATCAATGCCTGGCCTGGGCAATTTAGTGAAACTCTCAAAATACACAAGAAAAAACAGGCCGAGTAGATCAGTATGAAGGCATTGGGTACAATCCCCAGAAGGGGGGGGGGGTGTTGTAGAAAGACAATACCTACAACCGGTTATCCCTGGAGGAGCAGTTCTCAAATATTTTGGCTATAAAACCCTTTATTTAACATGGACCCCAAAAATCTCTTAATATGTAGCTTTTATCTAGTGACAAATTAGAAGGCAAAACTGACAAATGCTTTAAAAATACATTATTAACATAAATGACATTATGAATACGTTTTCAAAAAATTAGCCAGGTGTGGTGGCACATGCCTGTAATCCCAGCACTTGGGAGGCTGAGGGAGAAGGACTACTGCCAGTTCAAGGCCAGCCTGGGCTACACAGTGACTTCAAGGCCAGCCTGAAGTGCATAGTGAGACCCTGTCTCAAAAAACAGAACAAAATAAAATAATGGCACTGCTATACGTTTTTGTGAATGTCTGGCTTAAAAGAATAAACCTGGTTTCTCATATCTGTTTCTTTATTCAACATATTATATCAGCTGTTTTGGTTAAATTATAAGAAAACCGGCTTCATATAAATATTTAGATGAAGAAAGGGAATAGTATTTTTACTAACCTTTCCAGGTAAGTATGTATATTAGTCCTCTTTAACTCCCCAAAGCTTGACAAGAATCGTTTTATAAACGTTAGTTGAAATGTGGACTCTGAAACCGTATCAATGAAACTGTTTGCACTATTTTATTAAACATCTACTGTTCTATTTTGCACTTTACACAGACTGTTTACCTACGTATGATTTAATATCATGTGCACTGGTCACTCAAAAAAACTACTGAATTATACACATCTTCCAAAAAGTGACACATCCCATTAAATGACACACAGCCATTTAAAAAAATAACATGCTTGTTATTTTTTGTTATTTTGTTAATTAATCTCATCAAAAAGTCCTGAGAAACTGACAAACTCATACTGGTGGACTGAAGATTTCCAGAACTCTAACATTTGCTTGAAAATTCAAATTTTGTCTTGGCAATAAACTTTTCCATTGTTGAAATAACATGCTCACTCCCTTTATTTTCAAGAAAGTATGTATAAATATCCAAGTTTATGTTACTGCGATAGCCATTCTTTTAAATAAAAATACTATTCCATAAATAACGTGACGAGTTGACTAGTTCTGTCAGAAGGTAAGCATCACACCTGAGAATGCAGAGGCGCTTTCTAACATAGCAACCTTCCAATTTTGTCACACAGAACACTAAAAAGATGCTAATTTTTAATGCTCATCAATTCTTCAGTGAAATCATTCTACGATAAATGTGTGATGATGACCAATATAGGCATTAGTGGTAGTTTTGCCACTGTCTTGACTCAGCACGTTTTGATACTTGTTTTCTCTTGGTTTTCTCATTCTGCTGCAATGCTTCTGCAGCACTGGTACAAATGTCAACTAATGTTGACTTAGTCACACAGCAAATAAGAACTCAGCATTATTATGAAATAGTTTCAACCTGGTAGATCTTCTGAAACACTCAAAGATCTCTTTAAGAGTCTACAGACCAAATCTGGTAGGGTGGTGCATGCCTGTAATTCCAGCACTTAGGAAGCTGAGGCAGGAGGATCACTACAAGTTCCAGGGCAGCCCGAACCACACAGCAAGACCTTGTCTCAAAATCAGACATCAAAAGAGATGACAGAAAATACCTGAGAACTGCTGCTCTGGACATATGCATAAATAGTAACAGGAAATACACCTCCGGGACAGGTTTGGGGATTTAGCTCAGTGGTAGAGTGCCTGCCTAGCAAGTGCAAGGCCCTGCCTCAAAATCTCAGCACTGCCCTCCTCAAAAAAAAAAAACCTAAAAAACAGCTGGGCATAATGGCAAAGGACTGTAATCCTAGCAGTCAGGAGGCTGAGGCAGGAGGATCACTGCAAGTTCAAGGCCAGCCTGGGCTACATAGTGAGTTCAAGACCAGTGTAAACTACAAAGCAAGACCCTGTCTATAAAACAAAAACAATGACAAAAAAAAAAAAAACTAAGAAATATGGGGGTCCAACATGTACATGTATCAATTCCCCATAATGTATATATATTTATATATTGCAAGCACGTGCTAATTAAAAAAATAAACAAGCAAACTGGCACCAAAAGTAGGTAGGAAGATAAAAACATACTACTAACAAAGATGAGCTGGGTGTGGTGGCACACACCTGTAATCCAGCACACAGGAAGCTGAGGCAGGAGGACTGCTGCAAGTTTGAGGTCAGCCTGCACTATATAGTGGTACCCTGACTCAAAAAATCAAAAAATAAATAAATACGAAGGCAGAGGCTAAGTGCATACTTCAGGGTAGAACATGTGCTTACAGCATGTGAATGGCCTTGTGTTGGATGCCCAGCACAGAGGGAGGGAGGGAAAACGTCAAGATATGTACTAAGATATACATATTTTTTTAATACTGTATTTCTTGAATGATGATGACGATCAAACTGCAGTCCTGTACATGTTAGGCCAATATAATACCACTAAAGTATATCCCAAGTCCTTCAAAGAATAAATTTTTTGTTTTTGTTTTTTTGAGACAAGGCCTCACTCTGTACCCAAGCCTGGCTTTGAACTCACCATGTATCCCAGGCTAACCTTGAACTCGCAGTACTTCTCTTGCCTCAGCCTCCCAAGTGCTGGGACTACAAGTGTGTGCCACCATGCCTGGCCCACATTATCATTTTTAAAAATTCATTTTAAAACCTGATTAAATCCAACCTACTGGCACAAACCTGTAATCCCAGCACTCTGGTGGCTGAGGCAAGATGATTCCAAGTTTAAGTTCAGCCTGAACAATCAAAATAAAAAAAAAAAAGTTGGGGAGACAGCTCAGTATGAAGGCCCTAGGTTCAATCCCCAGTAATCTAAAAATTAGAAAAAGCTAGTTAAAAAGCAGTAATTTCGGGGCCTGGAGCGCTGGAACGCGGGGCTCACGCGAGGCGGAACAGCTTTGCGGAGTCTCGGGATGTGAGGAAGAGGGCGACAACTGCAGAAGTACTAGCCAAGGGAGAAGATGGCCAAGGAAAGGTGCCAGAAAAAGTCCTTTCAAGATAGTCTTGAAGACATAAAGAAGCGAATGAAAGAGAAAAGGAATAAAAATTTGGCAGAGATTGGCAAACGCAGGTCCTTTATACCTGCACCTTGCCAACCAACACTTGTACTCTGCTGAAAAATTACCAAGACAACAACAGACTGTTAGCTTTAGCTTTGGAAAATGAAAAATCCAAAGTGAGAGAAGCCCAAGATATCATCCTACAGCTAAGAAAAGAATGTTACTACCTTGCATATCAGCTGCATGCACTGAAAGAAAAACTTGCTTCACAACAAACAGAAGATACTGCTCAGAACCAGGAAGAATGTCTCTCAGGAATGGACTCCAATAATGACAACCCCAGGGATTTATTTGCAAAGGATTTACCGAAAGAGATTGACCCTCCAAGACAAGAAGAATCATTCCAAATAGAAGACCAAATACTTTCTACTCCTCAAGACACGGGGAGATCTGATTTTGATTCAGATGAAGCTAAGTCTGCTGCTGATGTCTTACCTAGAACTGTATCGCTCCGTCGCCATGTAAAGGGTCATTTTAATACTCTAAGTCAGTTTGATATCTTGGATGATTTTGAAGCCAGTCATTTGGAAGGGCAGCCTTTTGAATTGGAAAGAATCAGACGTGTAGACCCAGTCGTAAACACACACATACCAAAAGGTGAAGAAAAAGATGTCTGTCAGTGGAACAAAGACAAAATTGATTTATCGCCAAGGCTGATTCAACCAGGGA
>PVJO010023522.1:0-25994 GCA_004026905.1 Hystrix cristata | reverse complement strand
TGCTTCCTGCCTCTTCTGCTGCGTTTCCACATGGCTGGATTTATTTTCAAAACAATTTATAGTTACATTAAATATTAAAGGCACTTTGCAGGTGGTGTTTACTGTTTGCGAAGTTAACAAATGTATGTTGTGCTGTGTAAAACGACAAAACCCAATTTGGAGTGCTTGATGGCTTGGGCTGGGCCACAGCAACATGACAGCTATTTCCATATTTTAATGAGGCAGATTCTTCAGAGCTGCCCTACTCTGCGATTGGACGAGAGGATCACAGAGGTGCCTTGGAGCGCCGGGGCCCTGCATAGAAAGCGCCGTGCACAGAATTGTTTGCCAAGGCTGAGCTCCCTGGGCAAACACAGCCCAGGGATGCATTGTGGCCTATTTTATGATAATAATGTGATAATGCCATTTTTATTACAGGGGCTTCACTGTGTGTCCATCACTGTGACAAGTAGTCTCTGCTACTGATATGATGCCCTCATTCATTCCTTCTCCAAATATTTATGGAGTATCCACACTGTACCAGACACTATGCAGACAGAAACCCAGTTCCTGCCCTGTGAGAGCTTATATGGCATGATATGAAAGTAGAAATGTCAACTCAAGAGTATAGTTTGTAGACCGATTCACAGCTGGAGAGAATAAGCAATGTGTAGTTACACGGTCACAAGAGGTAAGGCAGCCCTGGTGAGGGATGGCCTTGCTGAGGAACTGCCATTTAAACTGAACCCTAAAATGTAGTAGGGGTCAGCCTTGGGGAGAACCAAGGGACAGGTGTTGCAGGCAGCTGGAGAGTATGTGCAAGGGACCTAGGGTAGACGCGTGCTTGGTGCAGTCTAGAAACTGGCAGAAAGCCAAGGCCATTGTACAGCCCTGAGAACAGAGGATGGAGTACACCATCCCATTCTGCAGGTAAGAAATTCACAGCTTCTCGAGGATCACTTTTTCACAGCTTATAGAAGATCATTTTTTCATCTGAGGTCACACAGTCAGTCAATGCAGAGTTTCTGATTTGGTAGGTCTAGGTTGTAGCCTGTGTATTTGTATTCCTAAAGGACTCCTGAGCCATGCTGATGTTGCAGGTCTGCGGACCCCTGCTTGGTGCTGAGATCGATGGAGACTGTACTATTATTACACAAGTGGTGGGGAAGCTATATACACTCAATAGTCAGAGAAACCTTTTCAGATAGGTGGTATTATTATTATCTGCATATCTCTTTCTACAGATGGAGAAGCTAAGGCATAGAGAGATTGAAGTACTTTGCCTAATTCCCATGGCTACTTCACTGCCAAGCCGGGATTTGAACCCAGGCACCAGGCCTGCCATCAGACCTCTCCAAGAAAAGATTGTCTGATTTCCGAGTCTCTGGTGTAACTCAGGCCAGTGATCACTGAAGCGTCCCGCCTGATCCTGCAGTCTGCCGTCGCCCTCAGACTCCCTGGGCACTGGGCTTGGGAACCCGCTCTACACCCAGCTTCCTTTCCATCCCCTTCCCCTTCCCAGATGAGTTCAGGAAAGTGCTGCACCTGGTGTGTGTCCCTGGTTCCCTCTGACGGGTGGGTTGTCACAAGCTTCCAAGGACAGCATGTCTGCAACTCCTTCCCACAGATAATGAATGTGCCCTGGCGAATCCTCATGCCTCCCTGTGGTGTTTAGCCACCATGAGCCCCGGCATCTGACGCAGATGGACCACCTGCAAAGGGCGGGCCCTGGCGGTGTTTCAAACTCTCCTATTGGTGCTACCCAGAAGGCAGTCCAGTCCCATGACAGAAAAACTGAGGCTCAGACAGACAGAAAAACTGAGGCTCAGAGAGGCCAACAGAATGGCTCTGGGTCTCACAGCTGGGAAGAGGTGATGCCAGGGTTTGACCTCACAGAAGGTCTGGACCCTGAGCATCCTCTCCTTCCACAGCTCTCTGCCCTCGCAGGGTTATCCAGAAGGAGGGGCTCAGTGGGCCCCAGTTCTGGCCCAGGTCCACACAGCTGGGGTCTACAGGGCACAACCAGCACAATGGGAGAATGAACAGACTCCCGAGAGCTCAGGTATAGAGGGCACAAGTCACGTCATCCTCCCAACAGACCCCTAGAGGGGAGGTGATTAATTTGTGTGCATGTGTGGTGCTGGGAGTTAAACCCAGGGCCCTTGCACTGAGCTACATCTCCAGCCCTTTTCTAATTTTTTGAGACAGGGTCTTGCTAAGCCTCTAAGTTGCCAAGACTGGGCTGAAACTTGCGATCCTCCTGCCTCAGCCTCCTAGAGTGCTGAAATTATTGGTGCTCACCACTATGCTTGGATTTAGTTCCTTTTCTTTGAAACACATCACTGCAGCTTTTCTTGACCTTGCTACTATTGCCACTTGGGGCTGGATGGTTCTCTGTCGTAGCCTGTCCTGTGGGATATTTAGCAGCATCCTTGGCTACTGCTTCCCAGACATCACTAACACTCTCAGCCTTGGGCTGTAACAACCAGCCACACCTTCAAACATGACCAGTGTCCCTGGAGCTGGAGGCTGGTTGCAGTCTCCGGCTGTCAGTTGATCTGGCTGAAAAATTTCCAATTTCTTGTAGCTTTCTGGTTCAAATCAAGACTTCTTTGCTGAATCTAGAAAACCTTCAGTGAGGTGGCCCAGCTAATTTAATTTTCTAACCTCAATTCTCCAGCCCTAGAGTGAAAAACAATAACTGATAAATATTGAGCACTTCTTGGGTGCATGCAGTGTGCTTAGAACTGAGGGTTCCGGTCTGTTATGGTTTGTGTCTAGATGTCCCCCCAAAGCCTCATGTGGTAAGAGATAGCTAGATCTAGAGTGTGCAGTTACTAAATTAATCCACTGATCAGTTTGGCATGGTTCTGCTGAGATCAAAGATATAAAACTAAAATTAAGGGTGGGAGTGCTACCTGCCCTAAAGGCAGGTAGCCTAGATAAGATACAGGAAGAAGCTAATTAGCTGCTTGTTTACATTGCTTATTTGCATACATTCCTTACATTTCTTCACTTTACTTTGCTGCGATCGGCTGCCAGTCTGCCATGCCAGTCCGCCCTGCCTCTGCCATGCCGCCCTGCCTCGGACCCAGCAGACTATAGACTGAAACCTCTGCAGACTGAGCTAATAAACCTTTCTTCCCCTAACTTTGGGTGTCAAATATTCTGTCCCAACAACGAGAGAAAAAGAACTAAAACAGAATTTGGTACCAGGAGTGAGGTCATTGCTGAGACTATACTTGACCATGTGGTTTAACAGCCTTTAGAGTTGGCTTATGGGAAGAAGAGTTAGAAAAACTTTAGAAATGAAGAAATTTATGGGTACAGACCAGGCTCAGGAGGTTTCTGCTGGGAAGAAGGACTGCATTGGCTATTAGACTCCAGATCATGTATGTCATGGCTTGGCAGAAAGTTTGTCTGAATTTTGCCTGTGTCCAGAGACTTTGCCTGAGACTGAGATTAAGGGCGGCGGACTAATTAATCTTGCAAAAGAAATTTCAAGACAGTCTAATATTGAGGCGGTGGCATGGCTATTGTTGGGGGCTTTTAGCCAGATTTATGTTGAAAACCAAGAGCAAACAGCCCAGCAGAATGATTCAAGATGTTATGAGTTTGCCCATAAAAGAAGTGCCAATAAAGTTGTGGCCTACAAAGATAAAATAAAAGAGAGACTCGTTGCTGAAGAAACCAACAAGAAAAAGCTAGATATTTCAAAAGATAAAAGAAAAGATGGCCCAAGGACATCACAGGAAACAACAGAACTCCAGCCTTTGCAGCCTCAGAGCTAGAAAGGTAAAAGATTTTACTTTAAAAAGAATGTCCCAGAGCACCATGTTCCAGAATAGCAGCGGCCTAGGGAAGTTGGTCCTCGAGATTTGGTTCAGAGCACTCAGCAATCCAGGCACATGAGCACCACAGACAAGCAAGAAAGAAGCCTGGTTTCTGCTCCAGCTGGCAGCAGACCCTGGCGTCATCCTCGTGGCCCTGGTTTTAGGTTCGTGCAGAATGCAAGAGTTGTGGGGTCAGGAAGGCTTCCACCCAGATTTCAGAGGAGGGCCTGGGAGGCCAGGCAGTGTGCCCCTAAAAAGACAATGTATAAAGCTGTGAAGGTAAAGCCAAAAGTACACTAAAGACCCCAGAAGTTTAGAAAAGCCAAAAACATAGATCGCCTGAAGAAAACTACATCGAGAGAACAGAACCAGCCCAAGAGAGAAGCCATGAGAGCTGCCACCACCAGAAGTGCCATAGGGGCAGAGCCACCCAAGCCCCTTAGAATTCAGACTTCACCACAGATTGCCTCTAATACTACACATAAAACTACAAGACTTAATGTTTGCCCTGCTAGATTTCAAAATTACTTTAGTCCCATTCCTTTATATCCCCCCATTTATACCTTTTAAGATAATAATACTTATCTTATACCATTATATATTAAAAGTGTTTAACCTTCTTTTCATTTATACAAAAACTTACAACTAAGAGTTTGCCTTAAATCTCAGAGACTTTAAATTTAAACTTTTCAACAATACTAAAACTATTAAGACTTTAACAACTCTTAAAGATAGACTAATTACCTTTCACATAACAGACTATACATGAGTCTTTAGGGGTCCAGAGACAAAATATTATAATTTGTGTCTAGATGTTCCCCCAAAGCCTCATATGATAAGAGATAACTAGATCTAAAATATACAATTACTAAATTAATCCACTAATCAATTTGACATAGTTCTACTAAAATCAAAAATATAAAACTAAAATTAAAAATAAAAATACTACCCGCCCTAAAGACATATAGCCTAAATAAGATACAAAAAAAACCTAATTAACTACTTATTTACATTACTTATTTACATACATTCCTTACATTTCTTCCTTTACTTTACCACCAGTCGGCTGCCAATCTGCCATGCCAGTCCTCCCTGCCTCTACCATGCCACCCTGCCTCAGACCCAACAGACTATAGACTAAAACCTCTACAGACTATAAGCTAATAAACCTTTCTTCCCCTAACTTTAAGTGTCAAATATTCTGTCCCAACAACAACAAAAAAATAACTAAAACACGGTCCCTATGTCACAGCACGGGAAATCGAGGTTCCTAGAGTTTAAGAAACACGTACGGGGCCACACACAACCCCCCCAAACACACACATGCACACACGCACACACACACACATGCCCCTCCACTTTGCACCCTGCTAGTCTGACTCATCCCAGAGCCCTCTGCAGGTATTTCCACCAGGACCTGGGAACACAGCAGGAATGTGCTGCTTCTCTGATGTGTGGCTCCCTGCGTTCCTCAGACACCCCCTGGCCTCCTTGTTCCTACAGCGGAGTATGTCTCTTTCTGCCTCATCACTTCCTAATACCTGGCATGGATCTGGGCGCAGCCCTTGTTTGCAACTCACCCAGAGCTTCCACCCAGGCCCAGCTCCCCAGGCAGGACTGTGTTAATCAGGGGCGCCTTGGCTGGCGCAAGAAGCCTGGCAGGAGCTAACTTCAATAAAGGCAAACAACCCGGAGGAGTTAGTTTAACTTATGGGCCCCAAGAGCAAGAATCTATTCAAGGTCCTTTCACGGCAGACTAGAAATTCCTCGGTAGGGGCTGGTGCTGGGACCTAGAAAGCTGGCAGGAACCAAATCGGCTTTCTCTGCTTTCTCTTTGGGTCTCTGGGGGCCAGTGTTTTCTCTATCAGCTTTGGTCTCCTGCTGCCTACACATCTGCACACACAGCTCCCTACGGCTAGCCCACCTGGACACCCCAGTCACCAGTGGGAGAGAAATCTGATTGACGCTGCTTGGTCAGGTGTCCATGGCTGCAGCCTAGGGAGGGACGTGAGGACAGGAGTGACTCACAGACCACAGACCACACAGGAAGGCTGGCAACAAGCCCTCTCAGGAGAGGTGGACTGGGGAGGAGGGAAGAAATGAGTGGTGAAAGCACCAGAAGGCAGGGAAAATTTGTGACCGAGAAAATGACAGAATGAAAGGCCTGGTGTCACCTCCATTGTCCCGGGTGTCCTCTGGGTTGAGGACACACTGCTCTTGTCTCCAAGGAGAGGTTTTGCCATTCCACTCTTGTGGTGGAGCTGGAAGCCAGTGCCAAGGCCAAGGGAAGTCTGCCCCGGGTGGCCCCCACGGTCCCCACACTGCCTTTGCCTTGCCGTCCCCAGTTCATGATGCCTAAATACGCCAGCGGTTCCACTGCCTGATTGTCTCAAGGAAGAGCAAGACGAGGCACACAGGGTCCCTGGGGTCAGTCTGGGATGGCTTACTGGTTATCTTTGCAGCCCATTCCCCGCTGCTCAGACTTCCACCAGAGCTGAACACTGTCACGAAGATATGGAGGGTCTGCTGGCCTTGGGACACCCTGGATTCTGCATTGTGTCTACATGGGACAACCAAAGTGGGCCTCTTCCCCCAAAGGAAGGCCCCCCAGGTGGGCCACCCCAAGGGTGGGGCATGGAAAGCTGGCTAGAGGCATACATGGCCTCCTCCTCCTCCCTGGGTCCTGCTGAGACCAGAAGGCTAACCAGATTTAGCAGGTTGCAGAACAGGGCCTGTGGTTAGGCAGTACAGCCTGCAATTCACCGCCATGTGTGATTTCCCTGGCACATGCATCATAATCCCATGCAGAGCTTATAATTACGCGGATCCCTGGACCCCACACTTGACCCACAGAACAAGAATTGCTGGTCCAGGAGTCTGCACTTTTAATAAGGTCCTCCCAGCCTCCACCACCACCACCTATCACCATAGTGATTCTGTTGTATTCAAAACTTTAAGAATCAAAGATCATTGGCCCAGTGAATAAAGCTTGGCTCTGTTCTTAGTTGGCTGTGTGACTAGTAGTTCCTACTCTTCACCTCCGTTCCTTCACCTGTAACATACTGCTTCAGTGCATACAGCTCCTGGAAGCATGTGCTGTGCTTAGCTGTGAATGGCCAGCATGCCCTCATGGCAATGCCCATTCCATTCTTGGTAGAGGACCAGGTGCCAGAAGACGACACTTGAAGACTGAAGAATAGAGCCCAGTCCAGACAGGGGTCATGCAGGGCGGATGGCATGCCAGGGAGCAACAGTCCCTGTGCAGAGCGCAGCAAAGATGAGACCCCACCCAAGGGAAGGCTCAGGGCAAACAATGTCAGATCCCTGAGATGAGTGCCCATGAGGCATGGAGGGTCTGTATGGAAAGGCAAGGCTGGAGACAGATAAGGTCAAGGTTAACAAAGAAGGGAGGCAGGAGCAAGGCAGGGAGAAGCCCGATGGACTAAGGCATGAGGGTTTGATCCTGTGCATGGGAGAGAGCTATGGAGGGGCTCCCTGCAGGGTCACAGCTGCAGATTTTCAGATTCTTCCATCTTTAGACACGGTATCCAAGGTCCTCACTTAGGGTAAGCTTTCCAAGGCCCTGGCCTAGCCCCTCTCTGGCCCCTGTTCACAGGCGGAGGGGTCTGTAGCAATAAAGGACACACCACCTAAAACCTGAACCCTTACAGACCATGCACTGTGTACTTGGAACTCTGAATTTCCCATTTCAAAGACCCAGGGCTCATCTCTAGGGTCTGTGCAGCTCGCTCTCTCTCTACCTCTCTCTATCTCTGTCTCTCTCCTTCCTCCCCCCTCCCCCACCTTTTCTCCAGAAAGGCAGCTATAGGCTTTATCCATAGTTGGAAAATAGAGGGTGGAGCTGCAAGGCAGCTGGGTGTGTAGGGGATGGGCAACACTTGGGCTTGTATGCAGAGTACGGGCCAACACAAGTGTGGGGCTAGTGGTAGGAACGTCCGTCATAGGCTTTCTTCAGCACCTTCCTCTCAGGCTCCAGCCGACATGAGTGGCAGGGCTGTTGAATAAGGGGAATGGATTGGAGGAGTCTCTGGACTCAAAGCCTACAGACCATTTACCAGACTGTCACCAAAATCTCAGCAAAAGAAAATGGTAGCTTCCAGGTAAGTGGCAGCAACACAGAGGATTGACTTAAGGGGTATACAGTAAGTGATCTCATACTTCTTTCTATCTTATCTGTGACTCCTCACGGGAAGAAACCCAACATTCCACAGGAAGGAGAAGAAGCTAGAAGAGGTTGGACACAGAGTTAATGGCCTTATCCAGTACATAAAGGTAAAAGAAAAAATTGATGACTCATGCAAATAAATACAGTTCACCTCACATGAAAAATGGCTCTCTGGATCTTAGTGGTGACATTAACCTCTGGTGCACGGTAAAGGAAACGAGGAAGGGAGAATTCACAGGATGGAATCTTTGGATTGATGTGAGGCTAAGGCTGGGTAGAAATGTCAGATGTAATGTTTACTCCAGATCTAAGCTGTCCAGAAAGGGCCAAGTGGTCTGCACCAAGATCTAGTTATCTGGGGTGTGCTTGAGGCAAGAAAGGCAATCTATACTTCTGCCAACTCCTCGGGCCTAAAATCGCAGTGCAAATACCTTCCATATTTAGCCACAAGGGACTCATGCTCAATTGCTATAACTCATTTCTAGAGAGACATTTTCCATTAGCTTGATACCAACAAGGTGGAAAATGGGGGAACTTTTGACATCTTGGTAACTTCCTGCAAGAAAAACAACCCTAGTAGTAGGAACGATCACCATCCTAAAAGCTGACATCGGGAAGTACTAGCTCTATCAGACACTTTTCAAGTATTAACACAGTTAATTCTCACAAAAACCTATAAGCCTAGCCAATAACATTCTCATTTTCTTAAGGAAGAACATTAACTTCCCAAGGTCATGCAGCTAGCAAAGGCTGGAGCTGAGATTATGAATCAAGGAAGACTACCCCAGACAGGAGAAAAGGACCTGCAGAATGTTGGGCCTTCATCACTTCCACTCTTGGAAATTATGTTTTCATGGCTCCCACAAAAAAGGGGAAGATGTCTAGTTATCAGACAGATAACAAGAACTGAGATCAGGATGGAGGTCTCTTTAATCATTCTTCTACACTTTAAATATTTTTTTATTCCCAATAGAATATGATCAATATGAAAATGTATGAAAATGGCTACAAATACAGTACTCCTGCCACCCCACCACCTAATGCATTTTCTTTTTCCACTGCCCTTAAAATAAGTGCTTCAATACTTCAGCATCCATTTCTTAGGCTATTTCTTAAAGTGTGATTTGAAGAATTTGAAGGGCCCAAGATCTGTGCAGACACTGCTTCAGTCAAAGCTACTGCCATCACAGGACTAGGACATTTAATGCTTTTTCTGTGTTGCTATTTGCATTAGTGTTGCAAAAGCAATGAAGTTGAAAAAAGGGCACTTCACACAACTCAAGGCAGTAACACTGAATTGTATCGGCAATTGTATTCTTTACCAACACACTCTTGCACTTAAGTGAATTTTTGGAAGGTTGCCCTTGACACATCAGTACAAATCACTAATTTTCTTAAATTTATATCCTTGAGCACACTGCTCTTCATATTCTTTGTGGTGGGATGGAAATATTCATAAAGGATTTTTGCTGTATGTTTATGTAGGATGGTTGTACGTCTGCCTAAGCTTAAGCAGTTACATGGTTTGAGTTGCCAGCTAAACTAGCCACATCTTTTCCCAGCTCACCATTTTTACCTGAAAGTACAGCTGTCATCCAACTCTAGTCACTCCTCGAGGGGGGTTTGATGGGCAGTTTCCTGAAAATTAACAAAGTAGGCCTGTCATTTCAAGATAAACAACTGATAATATTTGTTACCAATGAAAGAATTTGAGCCTTCAAGCAAAAATCAGAATTTTGCAAAACTTGAATCCTCCACTATGTGCTTGACAGTTTCTCTGAGCCTAAAGACATCTGATTGATGAGATCAGTGTTGAGACTGACACGTGTGACCTTCAGATATTGTACAATTAAAGGTGTCAACATTTGAAGATCTGTGAACTCTGTGAGCCAATATTTTCCAAATGATTGATACAGGATATTACAAAATCATGCCTGGTGAAATACCCACTTAAAACACTTCGTAGACCAATTTATTTTAATTTGATAGAGCATTAAAATCCACCAATATAATCTCAGATTTCATATTGTAACTATTTAAAACAACTACCACTTGAGTTTCAGTGTAATATCAAAGGAGAATATACACAATTACCTGCAGAGACTATTAAAAGTTTCTCCCCCCTTTTCCAAATATGTGAAATTGAATTTTTCCACATGTACTTCAACCAAAACAACACATCACAACAGACTGAATGCCCAATAGATATGAGATTGTGGCCGTCTTCATGAAAACACTGACGAGATTGGCAAAAAAGTAAAACAATACAAATTCATGCCATTTAGAAAACAAAGTTATTTTCATATACATGTTAACATATAATGACTTATTATTGTTATTATAATGAACTGTTGAGTATTTTAAACCCCCATTTTAAAAAAGTCTTTTGGCTCCTGTCACATAAAGAATTCTGAGATCAAAGTCTGAGAACATCTATTCAATCTATTTTTTACACGAGTACATTTTTTCACTTAAAAGTATATCAAGAATACCCATCCATGATGAGTACAATATCTAATAATATAAATAATACCTATTTCTTAATAAGTGCTAATAATGTGCCAGACAGCATGTGAAGCAGTATAGAGAATCAACTTGCTTCCATGCACTCCGTACATCAAACCTGTGAGAAGTAGATACTACTTAGGCTAAATACGTGATACAGCCAGTTTTTTGTTTTTGTTTTTTGGGTTCTTTGTTTATTTGTCTTTTGTTTTTTGAGACAAGGTCTTGCTACATAGTTCAGGCTAGCCTTGAACTCACTAGATAGCCCAGGCTGGCCTCAAATTCACAATAATCCTCCTGCCTCAGCCTCCTGAAAGCTGAGATTATAGGCATGCGCCACCATGCCCACACCCAAACAGCCAGTTTTGAAATCATGGCTTGTGACTCTAGATCCTGTAGGCTTAGTAACCCAAAATACAGACATTGCAGGATCTGTGTGAATAAATGTACACTGAATAGTTACTAATGACCAGAGTGATGTATGGGGCTTTGGCTAGGAATAATTACAACATAAGCTTGTGTAGCTGATTTATGTACCCATGAATCGTCACCTACACTGAGTGATCTGGGGTCCCTGCTTGGCTATTGCACAGGGCTTCTAGTACCTGAAAAACTCAGAGAGCACGAGCTGTTTGCCTACATATTCTTGTGAGCATGCAGAGTGGATTCAAGGGATTCTCTACCAAACTGTGAGGCATGCTTCCCCTCACCCTGTCCCCCATCCCACCTTCTGTCCTCCTATACAGGCTCCCAGGACCCTAATGTATGTGTCCCAGTGTGCAGAGATCTGCAGGCAGGCCAAACAGTGCAGCCCCGCCCCTGCTAGACCATGTGCTCCTTGACACAGAAAGCCGGCTCTGCACACCCATCCTCTTCCCACCCCTGAGTCCAGAACGCACCTTGAGCCAATGCCTGTGGTGCAGGCTCCCAGAGTTCTGTCTTGTCTAACCCTTCAGGTGCTTTCACCTCTTCCTGCAGCCCAGCCCCCCACATACTCACTCCAGAACACACAGTTCTCCCCTATCAGACCTGTCCTCAGGTAGCTGGAGTCCATTTTGCCTACCTCCATGGACAGCAGAGGTGCGTGATTTTGAGTGTCCTCCTGGGGTTGTCCCTGAACAGATGACAAAAATGGCAAGTGTAAATGCGCCATTGCAGTCCCCTCATCAGGCTCCTCAGGGTGCACCCCTCCTCCCTGCAGGACTGAGTCTCAGGTTCCTTCTGTGGCACTTGGCTGGATGCACACCCTTGCCTGCTCTGTGCCTTTCCATCTCCTTCCCCGCTGCCCTGTCAGTGGCTCCCTGCAGCACTTCCCATTATAGTTTGAGCTAAAAATCCCCCCAAAGTCTCACGTGTTTGGAAGATGCTGGATCATGGGGGTGCTATGCTCATCGGTGGATTTAATTGATGAATCTAGTAGCTGAATGTACTGTTGGGAAGTGGGGTCTGATTAGAAAGCACAGGTCACTGGGGTGTGAGTGGGAAGGGTGTGTTCTTTTCCCTAGTTCCTCCCTTTTCTCTCTGCTTCTGGGCCACCATGTGTTAAGCAGTTTTACTTCACCATTAGTGGCTCCAACTGATCATGGACTGAATCCACTGAAACTATGAGCCAAATAAATCTCTCTCCCTTTAAATTGTGGATGTTAGGTATTTTGTCCTGACAATAGGAAAGTGAGTAGTGTATTTCTAATATGCCATTCAATCCCTTGAGCCTGGGTTTGCTTCTGCCAGTATCTACACCACAGAATGGGCAGAAGCTACACAGCAGGGCTAGTCCCACACTCTCCTCCTCCTCCACCCAGGGAGCCAGCTCAGTGCCACACTACTGGGCATAATTTAAAAGAAAAACCTGCAGAACAAATAAAATACATAGTGTAGTGGTTAAAACTGGATTCTGAAGTTGGAGAGACCTGGGTTTAATTGTATTTTTCTCTATTATATTGGTGACTCTGGACAAGATAGTGGATTCTCCTCATATACAAAACAGGCATAATACGGCTCACCTCTTGACATAATAAATATGAGAATTGCTTAGCTAGTGCCTGCTATGTAGAAATAGCCTGATGCATGCCAGCTTTCATTAAGTTAGAAAGACCAAGAAGCATAGGAAGGCCAGTCACTTGGTCTTGCAGACTGCTATCCTGGCATCCTCGTGTCAGCAGATGCCACGTCAGTGCTTTACTATTTTGACGTTAGCTAAGCCCTACCAGGTCACTATAATCCTAAGCTGTGGTACCAGAAGTGCTAAGGCAGATGAAATCCTGGTATCAGCCCAGGGCTTACTCCCCAGATACCCACGGCACCAGACATTGGCTCATTCTATTAATGTCTCAAAAGGGTGGGAGCGATTGCTGGCATGAGCTCTCTCCAGCTCCCTTCAAGAAAAGAGGATTGAATTGAGGCAGATTTGTTAGCAGGTTGCTGTGCCCAGGCAGTCAGAAATCGACACTGCCCCTCAGACCAGCTCCCTGGGCCATTAGAGTGACACAAGTAGCCCCAGTAGACTCATGACACATGTAGTCCTAGGGCGGTGCAGCCAAAGCGGCCAGTGCGCTTCCATGTTGCTTTGAGCCAGCTTCCCCGCAGCAGATGACCTCTTACCACAACCACCGCACCCTGCTGGGACAACTGTCCCACCCTAAGTTCCCACTCCCCTGCCTGTGCTTGCTGGCTTCACCTTTTGTGGTGATGTATTTTGTATTGCTATACCAAAATAACCAAGGCTGACATTTATAAAGAGGTTTATTTGGCTTACTGTTCTGGTGGTTGCAGGGTCCAAACAGTGTGACTGCATCACAACATGATGGAGAAGTAGAAAGGAAACTGGCTGGGTGCAGAAGGAGCCAAGCAGGTGTAGTGGCTTCACTGTAAAACAACCTGCTCTCGTGAGAACTAACTCACTCCCTGAGACCAGCATTAATCCTTCCCATGGTTGCCACTACAGTGACCTAATAACCTCCTGCAAGGTCCCTCCTCTTGAAGGCCCCACAACCTCAACATTGCCACACTGGGAACCAGGTTTCCAGCATATGAAGCTTTGAGGGAACACTCAAACCATAGTCGCACCGGAGAACCTCCCAAATAAAGCACTGGTACTCACAACTTTTTTTCAGAATCTGCACCCAAAGACGATGGACAGCAATTATTCAGCACCTAATGGTGCCTTCCCCTGGGGACTGGGATCAGACAGGGATGAGGACAGGGTCAGTGTAGGGAATGAGTGCAAAGCAAGCTGGGGTTTACGGTGAAGAGTCACTTATCTTCAGCGCTCCCTCCATCCTTCCTGGGCTTTGAATGCAACACACATATCATACTTGCAAACATTTACTGCAAATGTTTTACCAAGACTGACTTGTAGGCTTGCCGGAGCAGCCCTGGAGAAAACAGAACATTTACCATGGAGTCCCCAGACTGGCTTTCCCCTTAGTAATCATAAAAGACAGCATGTATTAAGCTCTTGCTTTTTGTCAGGTACTGGGACACCAGAGTAAGTCTCCTTCAGCCACCACAGCAATGTGATGTGGTAGGTGCTATTATATTTCATTTGAAAGTTAGAGAAACTGAGCCACTGTGTAAAGGTATCAGCACAGGGAAGCGCTATGGACAAGAACCCAACCCAGAGCTCACATTCCTGAGCCCTGGCCACCACTGTGTCCACCCAGAGCGTGACAAATGTCAGAACCCTCTTCATTCATTCGACCAGGGGCTGAGGAATGCCGCATTCTCTGATTGGTTCTGTTCTCGGCGAGGTGCCGTCAGTCATAGTGGAACATTGCCAGGCCCCTCCTCCTTCCTTCCTGCCTCTGCACTCCCGCTGCATGCCAGCGATACACTAGGTGGCAGGGAGCAAGAGCCACTGTGACAAATGGCACCCGGCAAGCCCCAGGGCCTTGACAACAACCATTGCGCCTTAGTTTTCTGTGGAGAGAAAACTAAAGGTGGTGAGTGTCAGCCTGAGAGCTGGATGTGAAATTCAGATCGTGGCCAAATGACTCAGTCAAGACGGAAACTGATTTTGCTCGCAGTGATGTGCGCCAACACTTCTCACAGGAAACACTGCCAGGGTCCAGGGAATCTTTAAATGACAGACAGCTCCATTCTGCCGCTCAGGTGATGTTCCACCTTGCCAAGCTCCTCGGATCTCTGCTGCCACCCTGCACACCACTGTCCATCTTTCCACAGGGAGCAGCGGCCAGCAACCCACCCAGATGCTGCGCTACGGGAGGCACAACCTGGTCCCCAAACCTTGACGCGCCGAGAAGCCAGCTGCACGGCCAGCAGCGCTCAGACTCCCGGAGAGGCGGAGAGGAAGCTCTTGGCAGCACCGAGTGTCTGGGAGACAGGGTCACTGTGGCTTGCTTTCAACAAGCCATCTTCTGTTACTTGGCACTCGGCTCTGTGCTCTCGGTCCCCCAGCGGAGCCTGGCTAGGTCAGACTGCCCTGAGGCTGTCACCCCAGAGGACTATGAAATAACGCCAGCAATCAGCCTGCCACTGCAGGCCGGGCCTGCAAGACAAAGACTCAGTTTCTAAGGCTCTGCTTGTCCTGTCTCCCATTTTTTCTGCCTGTCGACAATCACAGTTTCTGAGGGAGCGATGCTGGTTCTGGTCCTGCTCGGTGTGTGTCGGGGCGGGGCGGGGGAGATGAGAAGGACTGTCCCTTGTAGACTAAATTTCTCAGGCTCCGACATCAGATGCAGCTGGGATGAGCCAAGGGAAGTACTAGAAGGAAACGAGAGGTCTGGAAAAGGGAAGAAACCAGAGTATCTTCCCAATTTACTGCTTTCTCTCTGCCGGGAGTGATGAGAACTTTAAGGAGACAATCAGGCATGGCAGTGCATGCCTGCAGTCCTCAGGAGGGCCGAGGCAGGTAGAATCTAACCTGGCTCTGTCAACTTAGGGTCTTAGCAAGACCTTGGCTCAGAATACAAAAGGTCTGGGGATGTAGCTCAGCGTGAAGATCCTGGGTTCAATCCCCGGTAGGAAAGAAGAGAAAGAAAGAAAAGGGAGGGGAAGAGGGGGAGAGAGAAGGAGAGAGAGAGAGAGAGAGAGAGAGAGAGAGAGAGAGAGAGAGCAAGTTTATAACATTCTGAAAAGAGCCCTCAATTTCCTAGTGGGCCGGGGGCGGGGACACGACTGCAGAGTCTAGAGGGCAGCCAGGCCTTCAGGGACATGCTGACCACAAGTCCCTCGGGCAGCCCAGTTGATTCCCAGATTGCAGTCACCTGGGCTCTGTGCTCATCCCAGGGCCGCACTTCTGGCTACTCTGCCGCCTCCTTACACTATATCCCAGAAGGCAAAGAACACAAAAGGAACAGCCAGCCCCCGTCCTGCTGCATGAGTGGCTGGGGTTCAGGGACAAGGTGGCCTGCCCGTGCTCTGCCCTGGGGCGCAGGGATGAGAGCAGGTTGAAGAAGTCCCCACACCTGTCTTCACCAGTAGTGCCTCCATCTCCAACTCCACTGGACTCTGCGCGTCCTTCTCTAATTCAGCGAGCACCCGACAGACAGTGTCCCTTCAAGGTCTCCTCCCCAAAAGCCAAATGGCAGGGTGGTTGGGGGCCAGCCTCTCTTCGTGGCTTGGGTTCAAATCCTGCTGGGGCCAAATACCAGGTGTCCTCCAGCCACCTCCAGGTCTTCCGGGCCACCCTTGGTGTGCGCATCCCTAACTGAGGGGACCCTCATGTCCCCCTTCCTCTGGGGCTCGGTGAGGCATGGAGGTCTGTCCTACACCGGGGGATGCTGTCTCTGCTGAACTTGTGGAGAGAAAGCCATCCTCTCGGGGAGAGGCAGAGGGTCCTTCTACAGAACTTTATAACACAATTTTGACCACAGGTTGAATGTATAGAATCTAAAAATCCAAGATGCTCCAAAATTCTCTGAGCACTGACATGACCACAAGCAGAATGCTCTACCCTCAACTTCTTGTGCCAGGTCATAGTCGAAACTTGGGCACACTGCAAACACTGTGTGGAAGTGCCTTCGGGCATACGTACGAGGTGTGCGAGAAACCTAAGTGGGTTTCACGTTTAGGCTTGGCTCTCATCTCCAGTATCTCACATGTAAATGCAAATATTCTAGAATCTAAAAAAGAAGGGAAAAAAAATCAAAAAACTCCACATACTTCATGACCCAAGCATTTCCGATAAGGACTATTCAGCCTGTTTTAGTAAGTTTTGTTTCAGACAGGACTTCTGAGTAAATCGACTCGGTGTGGCTTTCCAAGAGTTGTCCTGGGGACACCAGCTCCGGAACGAGCCAGAGAGGAGGGAGCTTATAACATGCCATTTCTTGGCCCTGGCCCTGCATGGACTCCCCTGTTTGCTTCGCTCAAACCCCTACGTAGAGGCTGCTGTACAACTTCCCTCTTTACAGTAGTCTCGGAGAGGTTAAGGACGCTTCCTGGATGATTCGGCTAAATAACGGCAGTGCCTTGTGTGGTCCATGCCGCAGGCTCGCCCTGGGTATGAGCCGACAATTCATGCTCACGGGTCCTCTGAGGAGGCTAATTTGCATCCCTCCCGTACACGCACTGACCAAGACGGGCAAGAGTTTCGTAAGTGGGCCTTACAGAGCTGCCCTTCAGAGTTAGTCATTTGTTCTACAAGGAAATCTAAGCTCAGAAAGAGGGTCCCAGGCTTATCATTTCCTTCTGTTCCTCAGATCAGTGTTCTATTTACAGGGAACCTCCTCAAACTCTTCATGCCTTTGTTCAGCAGATGTTTACTGAACACCTTCTAAGCACCGAGCACTGTACAGTGGCCACTATGGACTGCTATGAATAAGACAAAGGTCCTAACTTCACAGAGCTTCTGTTCAAAAACACAGACGGACTGGAAGATAAATGCCAGTAAGTCACATCAGGCGCGTGATGGGGTTCAAACACATTTGGCGTTTTGTCTGATAAGAAAGCAGCATAAGCAGGAAGGTCTCTTTGACTTTCCTTTGCTCTTCTCCTTTGAAGCAGGTCATGTGCTCCCTGTGCCCAGAGGGAAGGCGTGTCCTTATCTCTGAAGACAGGGGACTCAGAAGAATTTGAACAGACCAGCTTTGCTAAGTTCCCCAGCGTCTCACCATCAGGTCATGTCTTCTCGGCCAATCGGGCTTCACCGTGGCTGTCCACTCTTCACTGAAGTTAGTGCAAAATTATGTGAGTCTCCATATTTCTTTAGTTTTTCACTTCCAAAGATGTCCACGTTACATAAAATTACAGTGAATCAATGACTATGCTTTTCTCGTGTTCCTCTCTTGGTGTGAGCCCACTGATCTGCAGAAAGAAAGCTTTCCTCCCTACAAGGGGTGCGGAGATGGACTGTGAGTGTGGAGGAGTGTTACTTATCTTAACTCTAACAGATAACGACAAAACACGGCCTCAACGCCATGATCACCCTTGAACAATAACAAGATCGCCTTCCTAACTCTAAAAGCCCAGCCATGTTCATATCTATCTATTGTCTTACATATTTTGTTTGCTTGAACTATTAAACCTTATTTTTGATTCAGGTTTCCACTCATTTCCTTTCCTTGTCTTTGTTTCTTACAGATTTCTGTAGAAACAGCGGGGTCATTTGTCCTATAGAATTTCCTACAGTCTTGATCTTACTGACTGCACTCCTGTCCCATTGCTGAATCTACCGGGAGGTGTCATTTGAAGCAGGATGTAACATAAGAATGAAGGACATGAGGGAGGGGCCATGTGGAAACCCAAGAGTAAGAGGGTCTGGCTGGGCGTCCATCTTTTCTTAGCATGACTTCTCCAGGTAGTGAGCACTGAAATCTCATTCTTTTTTCAGATAAGTACCCTACCACCAGGCAGTTCTTGTGAAACTCAGCTGCCTTCACCATTCTGCAATAAAATATTTGTGGTTAAAAGCCCTTGGCCTTAAAAATGGAAAATAACCCAAATATCTATTAATGAATCAGTCTGGTACAGTAGGTTCATACAGTGGAGTAATACTCAGTGATGAAAAATGAACCATATGCTGATTCAAGCAGCATACTGTGAGTAAATCTCAAAAGCCTATTCAATGAAAGAGGCTAGATATAAAACCTCACAGACCACATGATGCCAGCTATGTAGTTCAAAAGAAGGCACTACTAATTTATAGCAATAGAAATCAGAATAGCACATTCTTTGAGAGTAATAGTGACTGGGAAGGAATATGAGGAAACTTTCTAGAATAATGGGGATATTACATAATTTTATGTGGGTAGTGACTGCATGGATGTACACATACGGAACAATTCTTCACACTTCCGATGTTTTTAGTGTCCTGTACATCAATTACATCTCAACTTTTAAGAATAAAAATTAAAAATCAGGTGAACTGTAGACTCAAGCACACCCAAATATTAATTGTTTGACTTTTATCAGTGCTCCCAACTGGTTAGAGAAGTTTCTTCAGTGTTTTAGTTACTTTTCTCCCGTTGTTGGGACAGAATACCCGACACCCAAAGTTAGGGGAAGAAAGGTTTATTAGCTCACAGTCTGCAGAGGTTTCAGTCTATAGTCCGCTGGATCCGAGGCAGGGCGGCATGGCAGAGGCAGGGGGGACCGGCATCGCAGACCGGCAGCCCACCGGCAGCAAAGTAAAGTGAAGAATCCAAGGAATGTATGCAAATAAGCAATGCAAACAAGCAGCTAATTAGCTTCTTCCTGTATCTTTTATCTAGGCTACCTGTCCTTAGGGCGGGTAGCACTCCCACCTTTAAATTTAGTTCCACATCCTTGATCCCAGCAGAACCATGCCAAACCGATCAATGGATCAATTTAGTAATCGCACACTCTAGATCCAGCTATCTCTTACCACATGAGGCTTTGGGGGGACATCTAGACCAAACCATAACATTCAGTATAAAGTGAGATTAATATAATCCACTTCACTTCGATCACATTCAAAGCACTAACACAAGTGCCGGGCACACAGGAAGCCCTCGAAACATTAGCCGTGATTCCTTTAGATCACTCTTGCTAGTTCTACCTAGTGCCCAGCTACCAGCACACTAAGAGTGACACCTACAAGCAGCAGCCGCATCTATCCCAAGCCCACGCCACATGTCTGTCAGGCTCAGCACAGCAGCACTCCCGCATCAATAACTTGCTTAATAATCATAGACACATCACCTCCTGCTGCTGCTCTTTCACCACACTGCTTTTACCTGACTTGTTTGCAGCTGCGGCGTGCTAATCACGTGTTGTGAGAAGTTTGAGGAAGCCATTGAGTCCCTCACATGTGCTGAGCCCCATGGCTGCTGGCCCCTGCCAGGTGTCCCCAGAGCCCTGCGACCAGAGAGTTACTGGGAAAGAAGCCTCCACCTCTGGAATCCTTTTTCAGTGGACTGTCTTGGCGAAGCTGCTGCCAAACACTCACAACTGATTTTTTTGAGAAATCCTAGTTTAGGGGCTGGAGCTGGGGAGTAAATCTCAAAATTGACTTGTTCCTTTCTGTTCCCTCGCTTTGGTTGTGAGTCTTGCAGTGTTTGTTGAAGCAACAGGTCATTTGTTGTGTCTGGATCCACAGTCTGGATTCTGCCGCCCCCATCGCTGCTCGGCTGAATTCCTGCTTTCCTCTGGGTAATGGCTCCCTTAGTGACATCTTGGTACAATTCCAGGACTTTTCAGCCACTTCTAGTTACTAGAAAAAGCTCACTCCAAGAAATAAGACCTACCATTCTTTGCTTAATTTTTTTTCTTTTTGTAAGTGTACTGAAGTATAAAAGACATAGAAAAATACACAGGCACAAGTGTATAGTTCAATGCCTAAAATAAACATATCTGTGAAAAAAATCTATAAAGATTAAGAAACGAAACAAGATTAAAATCTCAGAAATTTTCCCATAATCATTACCCCTCACAAAATTGCCACCGCCCTGAGTTCTAACACCTTGGCAATGTTGTGCTTCTTGCTGAACTTGGCGTGAACAAAACCAAAGAATGTGTCTCTCTTACATATCTGGTTTCATCCACTCAATATTTTACTTATGAGATTTATCTACGTTTACTCACTGCTATACAATATTCCATTGTATGGTTTTGCCAGTTTAGTTTTCCAGTTTTTAAAATCTCAATCTCAAATGTAATTCAGGGTTCTTCTGTTCTCCACAGTGCGGGCCAGCACTATGGCCCTCTGCTACTTAAAGATGGAGGTAAGAAGTGCCCTCTTCTAGGAAGATCTCATCCTTTGTCCTTTGGTGTGGGCTTCCTCAGCATTAAGGACCTAAGAGAGGAAATTGAGGAGGCAGCGGCCTCTTTGCCTGACTGTCCACATATCAGTGCCAACAAAGTGGCCCCAGCACACTTGGCTCCCTGTGGCTCCACGTAGTCTGGTAGCCCCGGTTGCCATGGTGAGTGCTACACAGCTGTCTTGTTGAGCTGCTCCCATTCCCACTCCAAAGAGGCTCATTTCTCCAGGGGGTAGTCACGTGTCCTTTGGGCATCAACCGCTGTGGCCTGCAAAACACTTCCACACAGAGCATGCCATCGTGTGGCCCCACAGATTGCAGCTCCTTCACAGGCTGAACTTCGAGCTTCTTCCTGTGGAGCTGCAGGACTTCTGGGGTTCCCCATCTGCCTCCATGAGGCACCCTGTGTGCTCCCACTGAGCTGGAGGGTGGAGCTTGTTCTAGGATGCTCTCATTTTAGACCTCATCAAAACACACCATGATTCAAGGCCTGCTTGTCTTGAGCCATCTCTAGACCAAAAGCGTGCACAGAGCTCTGTGCCCAAGTTCGCCTCTGGGCTTCAGGGCTGCTCTAACAACTCTCCCAGCACGTTCCTCTCCACTGGTGACATCAGATGCCTGTTATGGCTTGGCAGGCAACCAGCCGGAGACAAGAGGCTGGCTCTGTTCCGTGCGGGTGCTGCCAGTCCTTCCAAGCACCACAGAGCCGTGGTACCCTGTGGACTCACCCTGTTCTGACTGTCTTAGTGCATGCAAGCCCGGACCCAAATTGCCAGCACTGGCATCTCTTTGCCTTGTTGCCCCAGGGCTCTTTCTGACTACAGGAACCACCCTGCCCAAACTTGCATGGGCTGAAATCAGCTGGGCAGTTAACCCCCTCCAGGACCTGCTAGCAGTCCATCAATGGCTCCCCAGAGCTAGAGAGTAAGTGCCCATGCCCTGCATGCTGTACTTCAGAGGGTGTAGTCTCTACTCACCATCAGGCTTCCCTAGGGGGACAGTGTTCTAGTCACCCACAGCAATATCTTGCTCTACCATGTACGCTGTTAGAGGCTGCCTCCCCTGCCCTCGCTCACTTCCCCCTTCTCCTACGTGTGTGCCCCAGAATCTCTTGCTAAATATGTAAGTGCAGCTGCAGCCTTGTCTCAGGACCTGCTTCTAAGGGAACTCGGACTAAGACAACCATGAAGGTCTCACCAGCTCTTTGTATGGCTCTAGGAAGGGCCAGGTCCCCTCCTCTCCCCAGTAAAGACAAAAAGGCTTTTATTAAGGAGGAGGACAAGGCTGATAGGAGGAGGAGGAGGGTGTGGAGAGAAGGAGGAGGAGGATAAGTGGGAAAAAGAGGAGGTGGGGAAGGAGACGAAGGAGGAGAATTCCCCTGTGAGCCCACAGGCTCTCTCCCCCTCCCCTTTCCCTTCACGCTGATGACCTTCCGAAGCGTGGAAAAGTAGTAATGAGGATTAGCCTCATTAGGGCCAGTTCTACAGCCCCCTGAGCCAGGGCAGAACACTGCCTCCCCCTATCTCTGCCCCACTGCATAGCAGACATTGTCCTTGTCCCCATTTGGGCCACTGTCAGCTGACCTGGGACGAGGGGAACAACCCCATTTATTCTCTTGTTCTGTCTTTGCAAGGCTGGTCTTAGCATCCAGTCTTTTAGGCTTTGTCCAGGCACCAAGGATTCATATCTTCATTTTTCCTCATCTCCCACCCAGGGCTGCTCCTGGGGGCTTGTATTTTTCTAGCCTGCCCCTTCCTGCTCTTGGCTCGCTGCCTCCTGAAAACAGAACGGCTCTTGGCACACCTAGCCCAGCAAGGAACTGCAAATCATTCCACTAATGGTTGCCACTGGGATTTCAGAGACAAACTCCCATTGTAAGATTTCTGTTTCGGAAACCTCTACCACACTCCCCGGTATTCCTCTCCTTGTCAAGTGGAGGGACTGGGGCTCCCAGAGACTCAGGTTTCAAGTCAGCATCTGCCTCCATGAGGCACCCTGGGAGTCTCTCTGGTTTGGCAGATTTTCAATAGCTGATTTGCAAGGGCAGGGACTTGCAGGGGCAGGGCTGGGGGCGGGGTGGCTCGGGCAGAGCCCTGCCAGGAGTCTTTGACAGAGGGGCCAAGCTTGGGGTTCTGGAGTCCAAGAATCTCCTTAAAACTGTTGGCAAAACTGCATGTATATTTTCTCAGTTGCATTGTTCTAAGGGATAGGTTTGTAGTCTTCCAAAACTTCCCAGAGTGCTTTATAACCCTGGACCTTAAGAACGTCCTGTTATTAAGACTTCGGATTATTTGAAAACTGAGCAAGCCTCTCAGGCTCTGGGCACCCCACATCGGGTTTAGCAGATCAGGCAGAATACCTGGTTATGGCCACTTTGCCTCGGGCTGAGCCCTGGGCATTTGGCAGTGATGCACCCCATTAAACAAACCCGCTGCAGAGGACGTTGATGAGAAATAGAAGCTCCTCCAAAGGGACTGGAAGAGGCAGCCTAAACGGATCCCTCCATTTCCTGGCACCCATTGCTCTTCCCGGCCTCTCAGGGGCGAAGGCAGCGGCTCTCCCCAAGTCCCTGTCTGACTTCTCCCACAGACTCTCCCTGGGCTCTGGCTCTCACCTCTTCCATCGTGTCTGCAAGAAGTTCTGAGGTTTTCTGGATGTATGCCAACTGCCCACAAACCTGGAAAGGGCTGTGGAGCTGCACCCAACAGCACAGAGTCCTCAGAAAGCAGTGGGGGTGACAAGGCCCCCAAAGATACCCCTGCTATGATCTGTGTGTGATCTCCCAACACATGGTTACCTTCCCTCCCGCCATGTGCCGACGCAGTGTGGTGTGTCCCCACCCAAGGAAGCAGCGATCAAGGCGCCTCTTGGAAGCTGAGACCAGACACTGAGGAAAGAGTTACCTTATACCCAAACTGTTACAAAAAAGAAAAGGTAGAAGTAGGGCTTTTTGAATGGCATCTGGGTATCTAAGTAGGAAGGAGAGGAGGGAGAAGCAAGGGTGGAGCACACTGGTTAAGGCCACTTAGCCTCAGGGCTCAGCCTCCCAGCAAGAGTGAGGCTGCTAAGGCACGAAATGGGTTGCACAAATGGAGCCCCACACTGGCACCGACCTAAAAGTGGATGCCTCCTTAAGATTTGCACCTTAGTCCCAATAATGGTAAAGTAAAATCATCCTGCATATTTGTAGTATTATCTAATATTTAAACACCATGCATGTTTATTAAATATAAAGATTTGAGGAATCTGGCCTCAAATGTTCACAATGGCTCATTCTGGGCAGAGGGATTGGAAGGAAGCAGAAAGAGCTTTGCTCTTCACTTTACCCATTCTGCCCTGTTTGAAGTTTCAAAATAATAATCATATACGGCTTTGGTAATTTTAGACAAATCAGAAAAATAAATAGAATAATAAACCATATTACATGTCAAAGGGCCCACTAAGAAATATTAAAACAAAACAGATTGTTGGGGTTTTCTTCTTGTGGGCTGATGCAAATGGTGAAAATTGAGATGTGTTGACAATTCTTTTCCTCCAATTTCAAAGCATCTTCCGATGCAGGGTGGCCACCCACCTCTGATTCATCTCCTCTGGGGTCCGTTGGTGCAGCAGATGGAAGTCAGCAGTCCCCAGGGACCAGATGGGGGGTGGCATGTGATCATGTTTCCCTTTCTGTCCCCCAAGAGATGGTGAAGTGAAGATGACAACCTGCCCCCTTTCCAGAAGGCAGCACCTTGTGGTGAGAGAGGGGCAGAAGGTTCACACCTCCAACGTCTGGCCGCAAACACATCAGGCAAGCCTCTTACTCACCCACAAATTAGATGTGTTTTTCTAGATGCTAAACTCTCTAGTTAATCAAATTATACACCTATCTCATCCAGGTTTTTAGTGTACTATTTTCAATGACCTCATTCCTGGAAGCAGCAGAAGACTGCAGCTTCCCTCCCAGTGTTCTTGCCTTCTCCTTGCTGCCAGCCTCACCTGCCAGACTCAGGGTTCCTCAGCTTCTGCATCTTTTCCATTACTCTTAGGATCACATGAGAGGAAGATATACCAGCTTTGTTGCCCAGGAGTTTATTGCGGAGAGCCCAGAGCACTAAGCATGCCAGAGTCACCCTAGAGCAGTGGTTCTCAGCTTGTTGCTAGGGGACACTTGGCAACATCTGGAGATACTTCTGATTGTCACAGTGTAGGGGAAACTACTGACTTGTAGGGGCTGGAGGTCAGGGATGCTGCTAAGTGCCCTACAAGGCACAGAATAGTCCCCTACAATACACAAGAATCAGGCCCAAACTATAATCACACTGAGGTTAAGAAACTCTGCCCTGGGCTGGGGATTTAGCTCAGCGGTTAAAGTGCTTGCCTTGCAAGCACAAGGACCTGAGTTCGATCCCCAGCACCAGAAAAAAAAAAAAAAAGAAACTCTGCCCTGGAGCCACGTTACTGTGTGTAGGCCAGCAGCACAGAAATCCCACAGAAGCTTGGTGCCAATGCAACATCTCAGGCTCCCCCTGGGATCAGTAACCTCTTTCTGTACAGAACCAGAGAGTATTTGAGGTTCTGAGGACCAGACCACCTTTGTTACAATTACTCAACTCCCACTGCTCAACTCTGCCTTTGTAGTCTGGAGCAGCCACACATGACGTGTAAATGAATGGGTGTGGCTGTGAGCCAAGCACTGGGCTGGCATTCATATACTGACCCCCTGGGCAAAGTCATACAAGGGAAACAAATGATCGTCAAAGTAGCAGGGATTATTTCTCATGCACACTGCAAGTCCATCACAGTTGTCTGAGGGCTCCATGCCATGTCAACCCCAGTCAGGGACCCAGGTCCCAGTGCCCACCATTATAACCTTTGCTGGTCACTGGGAAAGAGAAAAATGCACTGCAGGCAGTGGTTATACAATGCGGAGGCCAAACATGCAATGGTTCCTGACCTTCTGCCAGGAAGCGCCACCTCTAGTTCACATTTTATTGATCAAAGCAACTCATGTGGCGGTGCTTAACTTTCAGGATAGGGGTGGCAAGAAGGAAGGCAATTCTTGATAACTACCTGGCTCCCCCTTCTCTAGAAATCCCAGTTCTACCCCTGTGCTTGATTCATCCCCCCCATAAATTCTATCAAGTCCGTAAATAGACCTGAGCAGACCTGCCCTCAGGTCAGGCATGGACTATGTAGTAGTGAATTCACCTCTCCCTTGCGCCATCTGTAAAGAATAGCAGCACAAGCACACAATACTTTATCCACCCAGATGTCCCAGTGTCACAGGAGTCCCAGGAGGTCAGGATGCTCTGCGTTTTCAGGTTT